>CAJPEX010001428.1:0-52863 GCA_905338405.1 Notodromas monacha | reverse complement strand
AAAACTCACCGGAAGACGAGAAAAGTGCAGACAAACGCCGCCACGAAGAGACAAACGGCGGCTATCATGAGCGGAAGATGCACGTGCAAGGCTGCGGGTTGCACCACCACCACGGGCTGCGTTTCACCGCCACAATGCGTCAAGTTGCCGCCAACCACCGCCACGACGCTCGAGTTCCGGACGCAGTGAACTTCCGACACATCCCCGATCTTCTTCCGGTTCGAGTCGATCCATCCCGCAAACTGGGCCACGTGTTCGCACTCGCACGACCACGGGTTGCCAGCCAGGGCAACCTGTACCAAATACGGACTGGTCGTCATCAGGTTCCACACCGGGAACGTGGTGAGTCTGTTGTTCCGCAAAGTGAGGATTTCCAGGCCACTCAGCGGCTGGAACACGGATTCGTTGAGCACTGCCAACTCGTTGTCGTGCAAAAAGAGTTCCCGCAAATTCTCCAGGCCTTCGAACTCGAACCCGTGCAGTTCTTTCATGTTGTTGTTCTCCAAGTGCAGGGTTTTCAGGTTACGCAACCCGTTGAAAGTGCCGTTGCTGTTCAGCTCCAAACCTCTTCAGCTCCAAGCCTTTTCAGCTCTAAACCTCATTATCTCCAAACATCTTCAGCTCCAAACCTCTTCAGCTCCAAACCTCTTCAGCTCTAAGCCTCTTCATCTCCAACCCTCTTTAGCTCCAAACCTCTTTAGCTCCAAATCTCTTCAGATCCACGCCTTTTCAGCTCCAAACCTTTTCAGCTCCAAACCTCTTCAGCTTCAAACCTGTTCAGCTCCAAACCTGTTCAGCTGCAAACCTCTTTAGCTCCAAACATCTTCAGCTCCAAACCTCTTCAGCTCCAAACCTCTTCAGCTCCAAACCTCTTCAGCTCCAAATCTCTTCAGATCCATGCCTTTTCAGCTCCAAACATTTTCAGCTCCAAACCTCTTCAGCTCCAAACCTTTCAGCTCCAAACCTCTTCAGCTCCAAACCACTTCAGTTCCAAACCTCTTCAGCTCCAAACCTCTTTAGCTCCAAACCTCTTCAGCTCCAAACCTCTTCAGCTCCAAGGCTTTTCAGCTTCAAACCTGTTCAGCTCCAAACCTCTTTAGCTCCAAACCTGTTCAGCTCCAAACCTCTTCAGCTCCAAGCCTCTTGAGCTCCAAATCTCTTTAGCTCCAAACCTCTTCAGCTCCAAACCTCTTCAGCTCCAAACCTCTTCAGCTCCAAGCCTCTTCAATACCACAGTTTAGGACCTACCATAAGTTTGCCAAGAATACCTTCAGTCCATATCAATCTTCAGTGGAACCTCCTTTAAGTCAAATTTTGAGAGACTATCACGAGAATTCAAGCTATACAGAAGTTTCAAATTAGAGAAGCTAGCATTTCTTTCGGGTGAGGAATTGTAGGAAATTCTAATTGGTAATCTTCTGGGACTTTAGTTGCTTCTTGAATCAAGTAATTGAATGATGCTTAAGTTGGAGGCAGGGGTTCATTTGTCTAATTAGACTTTCACTTCTGTGCAAAACATATCAATGAATTGCATTTTCATTACTCCTCTCTTTCCAGTGTCATCAATAGAATAATATTCAAAATGTTTCAAGAAAATTCAAGCTATGAAGGTTTGAGGAGGAAACCCTCGTTGTAAGCTGCTGGGAGGCATTTAATGCATTGTTCCAAAAGAAATTCAGACAGGGACTTGAAAAGAAAATCTAAACCAGCCCTGTTTGGTTGGCACTGTGCAGGATACAGTGATATATTCTACAGGGGAGCCACAACACAGCCCCCTGAGCTGATTGTGATCTGTTTGAGATACCCCTGAAAATCTTTGTTCTAGGAGCATTGTTCTTTCTGTGAATCCCCCAGGATGTCAATCTGGTCCTGATATGCACACTGCAGGATCAGGCTCTTGAGCTCTCCATTGGAGACCAGATTTGGTGCTTCAAGCACCAAATGTGCCCTTGGTGACAGGACTGGCATTTGCAGATGCTGAGGAACCCAGGTCCTGCAGGCCACAAGACCAAGATGGGTGGGATTCCTTTAAAACCCTGAGGTCTGAATGGGTGGCGCAATGTTCTGATACACCTGTACCAGGTTGCCTCCCCCCTGAAAAATGTCAAAGGAGAGGACTGTCTTTGTCAGGTTGCACCAATCCTCAAGGACAGGGTCAAAGGACTCCAACCACAGCAGGGCACACGGATTGGTCCCTTTCCAAGGTTCCCCATGCAGAATCATGACTCCCATGGCGGTGTACTTTGGTGAAGTTGCCACCTCCCCCTGAAGGTGAGCTGAACTGCTTTGGATGTGGTAACAGGTGTCCCCCATTTGATGCCCGCAATGGAGTATGGCAGGCATGCCACAATGGGTAGGCTGAGGCGCTGTACCAACTACCTTGTGATGAGGGTCAACTGCGACCTTGAGTCCAGCAGGGCATAGGTGGTATACAAAGAAGGCTCCAGTCTGATGGTGGCTGTTTCCATGAAGGTGCACAATGGTCCAGGTGTGGGAGCCAACACAACCAGAACCAAGCAGCATTCAGCCCCCAGATCCCATCATGCCAATGCTGCTGGAGCCTCAGCCGGCGCTGCAGTTGCTGGCGCAGCAGGCACAGCCTGATTGACAGCTGGTGCTGCAACAGCAGTGTGAGCCACCTCCCCTTGCTGTGGCTGTTGTGCCAGAGCCAGATTGCAGGTTGCTGAATGGTGAGCCTCCTGGCAATGTTGACACTGACAAGTGGAGTGGCACTCCCAGAAGAATGGCTGTCACTTAAGCAGTTGTGGCAGAGCTGCCATTGGTGGATGGCTTGCTTACTGTCCAAAATGGGTAGAGGGTATGCTATGGGGCCATTCTTTCCTGAGCAAAGGGGACATGGGGATCTCCCTTGGTTGTCCCAGGGCAGATCCAAATTGCAGAGGTCATTGTGACTGTTTTTGCCATGGTACAGTGACCCAAGCAGATTGGACCTCAATTGCTGCAGGGAGTGGCTCCACCACCAAGGCAGTCACCTACCCCAGCCCTGCCACTTGTGTGGAGGACTCCAGGACCAAGACCAACCCTGTTTGTCTGGTTTATACTTGGACAACAAGTTCCCCTTCTGCTGAGCTCCTGCCTGTGCAGGCTGCTAAGTGCTGCATGGACCCCTTGGGGGCAGCAGCTGTGCCCTGAAGTGCCAGGGTGAGGGGCAGATCCTCCAGCCCCAGCTTGTCTTGAAAGTATGTCCGGATGAACTGGTACTGGGTTTGGGGCTGTTTAGCCCAGGCCACATCCCAGTCAGCAGGATGTGCATTGTTGCCTAGGTAGACCTGAAGCGTCTTGAGATACCCCCATGCTGGAGGTGTGCCCAAAGAACAGGTCCAATGCACAGATGCACCTGGTGCATGTACATCTTGATGGTGCTGAGTTTCTCAGCAATCTGCATGACATGATTAAAGTAGTCATGGAATTCAATAAGGGTAGCTGGAGCTGGCAACCAATTAAACTTGCAATATAGCTTGAGCCATAGTGCCTTGGTTTTACCTTACACCATAAACAGTACCTTGAGTACTGCAAGGTATTCTATCTCCACATACTGATGTGCAAACACATCCATGTTGCACCATGCATCCCCATCAAGGTAGAGCAACAAGATGCAAATGCATTCTGCATTGGTGAGTTGCCCCACATGGATGAGGTGGACTGGAATGTAGGCCATCCGCATCTGCTCAAACATGCAGTTGGAAGAAGGTTTCCCTGTGAACTTCTGAAACAAAGGCACCCAAGCTTCTTTCTCAAACAACTTGACCAAGTTGTGATGCGCCAGGAAGGAGGGTTGCCCTGTGCCAAAAAGTTGCAAGGCCCTCTCATATGGGTCAACTGTCCCACCTGGCAGGAGTAGGACTGGTGATGGTCCTGGGTCAGAATGGATGGAGCTGTCGTGGACTGCTGGCAGCAGAAGAGATGGTGCCACAGGCACTGGTGGCCTTGCAGACACCACAAGAGGCCCTGCCTCCTGTTTGTGCAAGGCAGTCCCCCAGTTGGAGGAACCTGTGGGTCCCCTGTGGGGGCTACAGCCACAGATGGCATCAATGGTGGCCCTGCTGCCTAGGGCACAGGCTCAACCACCCCCTGGGGGTATTCAGATGGTTGGCCTCTGATCCCATGGGAGCCATGGGGAAGGCTACCCCAAGAACCCAGGGTTGCATAGGGCAAAGTGAAGGCCATGCTCCCTGAGTGACATCAAGGGAATGGACAAGGTGGCTCTTGACATCCACTGCAAGCAGCGTCAGCAAGGCAACCTTGTCATCATTGAAGTGACCTTCCGGCAGTGCCATGAGGTGCGCAGCCACATCTAGAAGGAGTGGAACATAGTGCTTGAACCTCTCTTGAGGCACCCCAAGCTCTGGGGTCAGGAGGATGGGGTTGATGGCACCAATGGCGTTTGCCACTCCCAAGACATGCCTGAGGATGGCCAGCCACTGTTCTGTTCCCGTCAATGAGCAGTTACTTGAAGCTGCTACTGATTGTGGGCTGGATGCTGCACTGCAGCAAGACCCAGTGGATGCACCGGGAAAAGGCACATGTGCACTCCTCTGCAAGGCCCATGTACGCCAACTGACCTGGCTCCCCAGACTTCAAATCCTCTTGGAAATGCAATGGTCAAACCCTGTCAAGGGTGTGAGCCCAAGATCCAGCACTGGTTGGTGCACTGTGCACAGCCTGCTGGAGATAGGCAGTGTGCGCAGAGAATTTGTCAACATTGGGTCTCAAGCTGCAATACATCATAGGTGAGTCTGAACCCTGGTTGTAATGTTGTGCACTTGAACAGGGAGGGTGTTCCTGCCAATTCAGGGGGTATGCACACCACGCATTGTGTTGTTTCCCAATGCATAAACCACAAAAATTCAAACACGCAAAATTCCCCAGGTTCTAAACTCTGGAAAAAGGGACTCACTAGGAGGGTACTCTGGGTCTCTGCCTCTCCAAGGCAAACCCACTGGCCACCAGTTTTGTTGGGCTGGTATCCAACAAAGGTTAGAAATAAAACACCCAACACAGCCTTCAGGAGGCCAGATCCTCCTTAGTGGAGTCCCTGAGAAATCCTCTTTCACTTTCAACTCAAAACCCTAGCCACAGGGAAGCAGGTACACATTCAGTTCTTTCAAGCTTAAAGATACACAAGGACATACAACATGTCACACACAAGACATTTCCCTGGCAGGTCTTCTCTCCTTGAGGCAAAGCTGGCAAGTGTTTTCTAGTATTGCCAAAAATCTTGCAGGAAACAAAGAATAATGGCACCTGCGCCAATCCAGTCCAATTATCTTGTTTGCATTCCAGGTTCACCACAATGCGGCAAACTGGGTGCGCAGTGGGGTTTCTGCTGCATGTGCTTTTCTTGCCCTGTGTTGTTGGTACACCCCAGCAAGGATGCTTTGCTTGGGTCATCCCAGTGAGCAAGAAGATCTCCAAAAAATGTCCAGAACTCATCCAAATGAGTTCCACAGACATTTTTTGGAATATTTGTCCAAAAAAACTGTGCTCTGGCAGACACATTTTGGAGAACTTGTCCGCCAGAGCAAATGTTTTTCCCTGGTGAACAAGTTTGGAGAACTTGTCTGCCAGAGTACATTTCTCTGGTGGACATGTTCTCCAAACTTGTCCACAAACTTAGGAGAACTGGTGGACAAGTTTGGAGAACTTATCCGCCAGTTTCTGGCACCAGTGTCTGGCAGACAAGTCCTCCAAACTGATTGTCTGCATGTTATCCAAAATTTGCGGACAAGTTTGGGGAACATGTGGATTTAGCTTGTGACTTGTCTCCGCAAGCTAAATCCACATTAACCAAGCATTAAACCAATATGTGGGTTATAGCTAGGTGTCTAAGGGGCCAGGCAGTCATGCAGGAGTTCTTGAGTTCAATCCCCATGAGAGGTAGGATATTCCTTAAGAGTTTAAATAGGATAACATAATACACTAGCTAGGCTTGAAATTTAGGTTATAAAGGTTGAATTAAGAAGCTGGGAATAATAAATTCTCAATTGAGAGGTTCAAGACAAAAGGATAATTAGTGGAATTTATCAATAAATACAATCAAAAAATGCTGCATGTGTGGGAGTATGATTTGGAGAGAAAAAGAAATTGACACTACAGATATTGGGCTGGAAAACTTTTATTCTAATATTATGTTGATAAGGAAAAATACAAAATTTGGAGGGAACTGGAAGAACTTCTGAATAAAAATTGGACAATATGTCCAATTTTTATCCAAAAGTTGTCCCAGTTTTGATCCAAAAGTCATCCAATAACAGTTGTCTTTTGGATGACTTTTGGATAAAAATTGGACAAGTGGTCTGTTTTTGTCCTAAAGTTATCCAAGCAAACTTGTCCAAATGTCTGTTTTTGGCAAGATTCTCAGATAAGTTGGTTTGAATAACTTTGAGACAAGAAACAGACATTTTTGTGCTCACTGGGATGCCACAAAGCATGACCCCACAAGGAGAGTAAGAGAAAAAATAAGGAGATATGTGTGAGCACATTTTTTCAGGTTTCTCAGTGCTCTCCTAAGAAATTCAATGAAATCTGCATATTCAACCTTTTTTATGCAAAGATTAATTGAAGAATAAGATTTCTAGACAATGTGCAATCAGGGGAGCTGTACTCAGACGGCATATGCAGGAGTATCATTTGGTTGGAATGATATTTCATGATGTAAATGTTTAAACAGTACCAAAACTAACTGTTTTAAATGTACCACTTTTTGGCATCTGTAAGGGATTTTAATGAATAAATGACCAGAAGGCTTTATTTTCCACTTTTCAGAGTTCACAAGGTTCAATCAGCATTCCCACATCCAAACCTGCTCCTCACCCAACCAAAATCCATTCAAATGCATTCAATCACTTCAGAATGGGAAACATAGAAATAAGCTGTATATGGATACCAAAATAAAAGAAAATACATTCCACAATTTACAATTGCACATCTAATGTGTATGCTGTACACCCGCTTCTTTCCCTGACAATGAAAACAAAATATCAGTAACAAGTATTGCAGCATGAGCCAGAATTATAGCAATTGCAGCAGTTACTGAACCCAATTTAGAGCACAAGGTCTTCAGTGTTAGGGACAGAGGGCGCTAGCCCTCCCTTCCAACACACCAGAAAAAACCTCCAACGGGGAATTCCACGCTGGAATTCTCCGATTGCACAATTGACTCCCCTCCTCCATTTTCGAGCCCAATATTTTCTCAGTCCCGTTCTTCCTTTCAAATTGTTCACATCACTTCCCTGGTATTTTGTCAGTGCATTTATTATTTGCTATTTTCGAAATACATTTGTTCTTTACTCTTTGGAGTCCTTACCGAAGGGCTCCCTGCCATGTTCCCCGGCGGACCAAGTGTTTCATTCATCAGAATTCATATTTTAATCATGTTTTCATTTTTATTTGTGGCCTATGCGCCACATCCTGCATTCCATTATTTGCACCCATGTCTTCATTCCATGGGATTGTTGTGTGGAACAAATTTCTACGTACAAACAGTAACTAATTTCAAAGGTAGGTACTATGTTTTTTGTCAGTCAGCGTGAACCCTAGTCCTTAAAATCTGACTCGGACGGAACCTTTTAAAGATGGACCTCTTAGAAAATTTTTAACTTCAAAAAAGTTTTTAAAACTAGAATTGGCAAGTTTATTACAATGAGAATGTCTCAATGCATACTCAATGGGCTTACTGCTGGGACTTGCAAAGAAGTTATTGTATTTACTCCAGTACCATGCACACATTTTTTCTCAAATTTCAGAAGAAAAAAAGGGGTCCACGTCATAAGTGGGTACAACTTTTTCAATAAGTTTTAGGAAGTTATGTGTGCATTATACTTGATTATAAAGGAAATATTTCAAACAAATGTAACAAGAAAGCTTTTTTTTTACTGAAAAAGTTGAAAATTGATCAGATTTTTCATGTCTAAATGTTCAATTCATGTCTAAAAGTCAAATTTTTTGAATTTATCTTCGAAATTGTGTGGTTTTAGATTCACTAGAAATTGTGGTGCGCGTCTTACTCGGGTATAAGATTTTAGCCAAATTTCCAACTGAAAAACCCCTGTGCGCGCCTAACTCGGTACTCGAGTAAATACGGTAGTTATCCTGCACTGAATTTTTTCCTTCAACGAGATTTCACTGTATATTGACGCCAAGAAAAAAAAGAGCTCACCTTGTAGTCCTTCATGACCTTGCATGACAGTAGAGGACCGATGGTCATGAACATACATTGTAGTTCTTTGTCATTCATCGCCTGAGGCAGATAGTTAACGATGAGATTGGTCTTGCTTCCTTGACCGTTCAGAGACATATCCGGATGAGCATTCGGATCCATCCTTCATTCAACGGTTTCGGTCAAAAACAAAAAGGCAAACAGAAAACCTCACGTTCATGGCTATAAACAAAAACATGTTCATGGCTCAATGAAAAAAAAAACGGCAAAATACACCGTCGAAGCCCGTCGCAATCGTTCCAGGCTGGGAAGGAAGCTCATTAGCCTAGCTTGCACTATCACAAATCGACGACATCGCAAAATAAAACAAAATAAAACTCACGATATCAGCCAATATCAGCTTTCTCCTGAAATCAGGAATGCGTCCAAGCGGTGGTTATTCACCTTTCCAAAAGAAAAAGAAAAAAAATTTTCAACGCTAAAAAAAATAATACATCAAAAGCACACGCCACACACGATAACAAGCGTTATTAATTAAAATATTCAAGTCATGGAGGCTCTGGGTCACGGAAACAACCCTTAAGGGAAAAGAAAAAATTGCTGGAAATTGTTATCGGCGACATACTGGGCCTTAAAATGGTTTTCCAATGAGCCGACATGGGTGCTGATCATGTCAACAAGGGTTCATTTACCCAATCAGTTTTTCATTTCCTATCAAAAAACATTGTTATACAGTATTTCCATTGCTTTTCTCTTCCCTGCGCCAAAAAGAAATGGCCGAAAGGCCTCCATAAAATTCGAGTTACGTAAGCTTGAGGGGAAAGCCTTCAAGTCAGGGAAGTTTTTCAATCCATTGTTTGTACAGGAATTCACACTGGGACTGGGAAGAAAAATTTAAAATGGAAGATTCGAGTAATCGAAGTTCAACTGCGTATTCCTTCGGAACAAGAATAACAACGCGTTTCAATAAGCAATACAGTACTTGTCTCTTCAATAAGTTGGATCTCTGAAATTGTTTTTCGCATTTTTCAAATAGAAATTTTAGCAGAAATCTGAGTCATTATCTCGAATATACTTCGCATTCGACTAGTCAATGAGACAAAAACACGATCATTCGGAATGCAGACAGGACCATAATTTTCGAGTTGATTTCAGGGAAACTTGCTGTCTGTAGTTAAATGACATTATACGTCGTTCCGTAATCATACAAAATCCTCTCATGCCACGATTGTCTTCACGCGTATTCGGAACACCGTAAGATTTCTCACAAAAAGCAAATTCACGATAATGCATTCATTCCTGCGAAGTAACCAAAATACCGTATTAGACGTTTACACGAAATGTCGGCGAAGGATAAAATTACGAAACATTTCACCATCCAAAAATTGCTGATTTCCACCACATGTGACAATGAACACCATACACAAATAAATCATCGGAATTCCAAATCTTCACAACAGAACAATCGAATTGTCAAACTTTGCAATATGCATACCACAGTACGTCAGTGCCACCATTCACCACACGGAAACGAAACCTTAATATCACCAAAATTGGCTTAAGCCGTGGGATCGCTCTTCATAACCTGTATATCGGAGTTCACCATAAGCTGAACAAGCTCTGCAAACGTCGTTTTTGGCTCCCAACCCAATTTAACTTTAGCCTTACTGGCATCTCCGAGTAATTCATCGACTTCTGTAGGTCGATAGTATTTCGGATTTATCTTCACACGAGTAATGCCGGTCTTCTTACATTTGCCAACTTCTTCAGCCCCTTTCCCAAACCATTCTATTTCTATTCCGATCTGTGAGAACGCTAGTTCAACAAACTCTCTGACGGTGTGCGTCTCACCCGTGGCAATAACGTAATCGTCCGGTTCATCTTGTTGTAACATCATCCACATAGCTTCCACGTATTCTTTGGCGAAGCCCCAATCACGAGATGCGTCCAGATTACCGAGTTCGAAGGATTCCGCAAGGCCAAGACTAATTTTCGCCACAGATCTTGATACTTTTCGAGTCACAAAATTATCTCCCCGCCGCGGAGACTCATGGTTGAACAGAATACCATTACAAGCGAACATCCCATAGGACTCACGGTAGTTCACAGTTATCCAGTAAGCATAAACTTTAGCAACCCCATATGGTGAACGAGGATAAAAAGGAGTCGTTTCCTTTTGGGGAATCTCTTGAACCTTTCCGAACATTTCTGATGTTGCTGCCTAAGAAAGAAAGATTATTGTGAAAAGTAATGCGATGGCTCAAGACCAACAGGAAATTGCGCACCTCATAAAATTTGACTGTTTTTTCCAAGCCGCACGTTTTGATCGCATCTAGCAACCTCAGAGTACCCAGAGCATCGACATCGGCTGTGTACTCACTAACCAGTTTGCTATAAAACTGTACTGAAACACGAGGCTCTAACATATGAAGTAGGCCGAAGCACGTACTATAATAAAAGTGATCTGTGCTACTTAGACAGTCTAGAGGTATTACGTTCACGTAGTAAGGCTCCTCATGAGTCTTCGAGTCCTTGTACAAATGCTTTATTCTTCCAGTGTTGAATGAACTTGAGCGCCGTACTATCCCATGCACTTCATAACCTTTACCCAAGAGAAATTCCGCGAGATACGAACCATCTTGGCCGGTAATTCCTGTTATCAACGCCACTTTTCGGTTCGAGCCCATGTCTAACAGGACAATGCCTTGAAGAACCTGCTCGCGAAACGAATGGAAGTTAGTTCACCATGCAAAAAAACAAACAAATGTGCTCCAAAGAGCCCACGTACCCTATCACCAATCCACACGACAGAAAACTGACACGAGAAGTTAAGCTGTTTCAGCGTAAGCGTCGAACTAGCACACGATGACGTGACTGAAACACAACGCTCACCACCACCACACAGACAGACAGAATCTCTATTCGAGCGTCAGCTCCAGGGCTCACATCGGAGTATTGCACAGGAAGAACACGCGACGTACGTCGTAAGAACACATTCAATGAACACATGAGCGGGCACCGAAATTTCAGTTATGGTCCTTGGTGACATCTGGGTTCACCGCTCTTCCACCGCCACTTCATTTAACTTCGTCTGCTTATTCGCCATGGGTCACCTGCTGGATCGACCCTGGTTGAGTATTTCAATGCACGCTTATTGATGCTGTTACAATAATTATATGTGTTAATACTGTATATTATTTAGCCGATTTCCGCTTGTTAGGGCATGTAAAGAACATGTGTTGATGGTATAAGAAAGTTTGGCAACATTATTTTAGAAAACTGTCATTCAATTTAAATCTATCATTCCGTCAGCAATGCATGCTCAGACGCGCGATTTGCTTACAGGAGTAAAAGTAAAACACACAATTTCAAGCATACTGTGTATTATTTAGTATATTTTGACATTCAGACATTTGCATGGTTGCACTACCTATTCAAAGATATAGGTAAAACGTTTGAGAATTCGTAAAGAACAACATGCACACCAAAACACAAAACATCAAGGATGAATAAGTACAGTAATTTTTGGGAAGGAGGAGGCTCTCCTCCTGAATCACATGAGTTCTGGCTGGGCCCTTCCCTGATCCTGGATGTAACCCAGGGACATGTAATAACATAAATGATTGGGCTTCACATTCTTTTCTTAGAAAAAGTCCTGCAGCCATCAACTTTGGAATTAAATTGGATTATAATATTACCTTCCTCCAAGAAATGTCCTAAAACCTTTAAAATCGGGAATCTGCATAAATACTCGCGGTTTATATGAACTTGAAGCCGACAATATACGGTACTATGCGAAGGCTGGGGAGAGAAAACATGGACTTGCCCCTTGAGTCGTTGTATCACACGACTTTGAATTGTCCATCGAGTGGTCCATTACCGATAAGCAACTGTGACGCTGAATGCTATGACGTTGAAACAGATGTAACCAGGTGTCGCTAGGGGTTTCGGGGTATGCCCGCTTCATGCACAACCAACTTGAACTCCGTGAAGGTGGCTGCCGAACACGCCTTTGCTCAGTTGCGTCGCCATTTGCAGTAAAAAGTCGATATCCACAGCTAGCACAAGCTAGAAGAGCTAAGAGCCATAGAGTATCACTAGGGTAAAATAGTAAATTGATCCTATACTCATGTACGGTACTTGGCATAACATGCGTTTCTTCAACTATATTCAGACCCATGCATTTCAAGCTTCTTTTAGCAGTGAAATTCTTCATAAAAGTGCAGTAACAACATTTTTTAGTGCAATGGATACACTTCATTGAGTCACACTTCTTAGGATAAAAATACAGCGGTGGACTCTATATACCCAATCTTGTCTACAACAAATTTCTCTGTTGACAGAACTTGTAGAAAAAAATCGATGGTCCTATTTTTTTTCATGCCAAGTGATTTGCAAGCAAGCTCACAGTAAACATCAGTATCAGCACATCATTTGACAAAAAAAACACAATACAGTATCTGATGCAGCAGCAGCTATAGAAAGAAATTCATTGGCATGTTTTATGAGAAATGTTCAAGAAATTAACAGAAAATGCATTTACCTCTCCACTCATGTAAGCATAATATTTTAAACAAATTTTCACTATATCCTCCAGCATATGGATGACCTTCAAGTGGTGGGTTTAGATTTTAGTCATTTCTGCATGCTTGCCTGCATGTTTACTGTACTGGATGGAATCAACTACGATGACAAACAGCATAACCTCCCCTCATCATATGATGCAAACCAATATACAGTACTGCAAATGGAAGGTACAGCACTACTTTGTTTTTGTTCAGCATTTGCATGATGCCTTTCATCATTGATATGATACTCTATATTTCTAACAACTGACACTTGCATTTTTTATTTTATTTTATTTTCCTTGTCTGTTGATTTTTTTGTCTTTTTCATGTGTGTGTGTTTTTCCATAATCCAAGACCATATAAATGAATATAAGAGTAGAAAAAGGTTTATTCGAGATTTTTTTTACCAAATGCCAAGCGCTCCTGATGCTGTATTGCAACTGATTTTATATGCAGCAGTATACTCCCTATTTAATGTTTTTGTTTCTATAAAGAGTGTGCTATTTATTGAAACAGCTATAGTTGAATGATAAAATACTGAATGATCAAAGTAGCCTTGAACAATATTTCAAATAACTTTGAGAAGTAAATACAATGGCAATTATTATTTTAAACATCTGAGGTTTGATTATGTATATTTAAGACGTATAACATCCCAAAAATTCCAATCTTTCTAGAACTGGAGACTATATATGCAAATTCTTCAAGGCAAAATTAATAACTATAGTACAGCAGTTCTGTTCTGAACCACAGAATGGAAGATTATGAATAATTTACATGCTGGGGTTGCTTTTTGAACTTGAGTCATCATGCATATTTCAAACTCACAATGGGATGACTTGTGGTATTGCTGTCTATATACATATGGATGAACTCTGGATGCTCTGAAGTTGACAATAATGCAGAAAAAAATTAATTCACATTATTTAGTTAAAGTTACATACATGGAGCGTTGAGAACATCATCAACATTATTTATGAAGCACTGCACAATATATTCATGCATAAACTATGAAGGAAAGGTTTTTACTTTACTCAATATTTTAGTGAAATGCTTAGATTACTGTTTTCTTATGCCTTGAACACAGTGCAATTAAAAAATCAAACCTTTTCAAAATGAAACATGACCCTGTGTACAGCTATATTTAATATTGTCAATAAAACCCAACCCTGGAATAACTTGGGATTTGTATATACTGTATGCTCTTAGAAATCAGTTGCAGGTACATTGGAAAATTCCATGAAAACAAATCTCCTGTTGAAAATCTCAGTGATGCCTTTTTTTTCAGGAGTTTCCTCAGATAGGAAGCATACTTTGTAATATTGACAAGGAAAACCTATTATTGACACCAAAACATTTCAGCTTGACAAAGAAAGACACTATACAAAAATTTATGACATACTGTTCTTCTCAGAGTTTTTGTAACTTCCTCCTTTCAAAAATTTGGAAAGATCTCTTTTTTCAAAAATAAACCTTTTATCAAAAGGAATATTCATCCATTTCAGAAAATAACATGCAGATGGGAATGAATCACTGACTTCAGAAAGAATAAGTATTTCTTGTGAATAGAGTATTTTTAAATTAATTTTAAAGTAAGATTATAGTCCTTTCTACATTATTAGGGAATAAGTGATTTAAGCAGTTCAGACTGAATAAGAGAACAGTGTAAAATGTGTGCCTTCAATTCCATAGAAACGAATTTCAAATTATGACACTACCTCTTAATTGAAATTTTGTCAAATCACTTTACAACATCAGTGTATATGCCTGTTTTCCACAAAATGGCAGCTCTAAGTGTGTTACACATCATGTTCATGAGTCTCAAATCAAATATTCTACAGTATTATAACCATTTTTTCTCTGGTCATCCTTATTGGAAACTTTTTTGTTAAATGGTTCTTCTTTCACAACTAACTATATTATACATATATATTATATTATACATTAAACATTGTGGTTATAATGGCCCTTAAAAGGGGCAATCAACTTCTAAGGAAATCCAAAGTACTTTACAGAGTACATTATACCATCATATATATTGTACAGTACTTCAATTTTGAACTGATGCACTGATGCTGAAGAAATACAATTGGAGATTTTTGGGCATCTTCCCCAGCACAATTTATTGACTTTTCTCAGGATGAGGGAAAACATTAAATCGCATGAATAATACTTTCAGGTGGAAGAGTTCACTCAGGACAAATTGAAGCGCTTCATGACAGCAGTGTAGAGGTGTTGGAAGGCGTAAACAGTGACAGACAAGACCAAACCCATGGCAACAGCAAATACCAGGCTGACCATATTCCCATCAAGGAAAGAACATTGCTTCTTCTTGTTGTTGACCAGTTTTGAGAGATCAGACTCCTCACTTCCCAGCAGATCCTTCATTTCTTTGAGTCTCCTGCGCAACTCAGTCAGTTCCTCTGGATTAGTTGAATAGCCTGCAATGAAAAGCAAATTATAGAATTCAGTCATCAGCACTATATGCTTATAAACAAACTATAAATCAGACTGAATGTGAAAGATTTTAGGTATATATATAGGTGTATATATATCAGCCAACAGCACTAAAATACCCATGTGAAGCAAACAAAAAAGTTGCCACACATGCTTTCCCACATGGGCTTTATGTATCATAAATTGTATGCTTCAGAAATTAACACATTTTTATTGTGTAAAACTCAAAATCCTTGGCAATTACAATGGAAATAAATCCATGTGGTCCAGGGGCCTTACTTCTCTCAAATCAGGAGTAATGTAGAAGGTTATAAATGCAAAATCCTTGAATTTTTCACAAGATGCACAAATTCTACAAATGGAAAGTCACTGATTATCCACAAAGAAGTGGCCACATGATTTCCCACATTGGCATATTATTTGAGGGGTTCCTTCCCCAATTAAAACAATTTTTTTTCATACAAGACCCTAACATCCGCAGCAATTTCATGGGAAAAAATTATTTGTTCCAGGCTTAATCAAAAACTAGCTCATATACTGTTCTTGACACTCAAAATAGGTGCAATTTAGAAATTTATAAATGCAGAATCCTTGAATCTTTTTTTTACAAGATGCACAAAGCTTGGAGATGGAAAAATCTTTTTATCCAATTTTTCAAGGTTCAAAAAGTGATTTTCAGGAAATTTAAATAATTTATTGGATGAAAGGTTTTTGGGCCTGTTTATATAAAACTATGTTCGCCTTGTCTCAGCAAAAATTTCAAAATGATCACTCACTAAAATACATGTATATATGCATTTTTGGCCTGAACGTTTTATTATTAGGAGAAAATTAAATGTTCATCACTTTATGCTAATTACAGTTTTGTTTGGTGAATTTTTTGTTGTTGAGGTTTTTTCTTTTTACTTGTTTCTGTGGTACAGGTATAATTAATTATTGACAATTTTGACAAAGTTCCAAGTTCAGTCAATTCAAAAAATTCCTTGGATGTCAAGCAATTCAATGAATCCTGATCAGGGTATTTAATTCTATTGATTTCTAGCCTGCTTATTCCCAATAATTAACTCTGTTTTATTTTTCAAGTTGCTTCTGCTTGCCATTATTTCTAGTAACTCTGTAATGCTTATAAAGTGACTATAAACTGTGTTGTTTACAAACAGAGCACAAATCTGGCATCTTTTCTACCACATGAATAAGGTAGTAGACACATATATTTCCTGGTCTTAATGATAGGATTCAGATAGTTTAATTAAAATAATTACATAAATTAAAACCCTGAGTAGAGTGATTCAGTAACTACATTCATTTGGCATGATGCATATTGTTATTGATGAGTATGATGACCAGAAATTCTTTTAGTTGTAAGATTGAATAACAAATTTAAAATTCTGGAACAGCTGAATAAACCATTTTTGTCTTTAAAATAAGTCAGAAATTCTGGCAATCCCTTATATTCAGATCAGGGGGTTTCCACTTTTAAAGCTAGACTTCTCCAAGTCATTAATTGAGTGCAGGAATAATACTGCATAGTAAATCCTTGCAGGAGAAATATCTGGCCTCTTGTTGAAAATTTTCTGACTGCAACTAATACACATGCTGTTGGGCGCTTTTATTTCTGAAAAAAAATTCAGTTGGTGATATATTTCAGTAGTAAAATTTCTTATAAATTTAAATACAGTCATTGGTAAGATCAAAAATATATTCCATTGAAACATTTTTGTCAACTAGGGAACATTCTCAATATCAAAGAACATATTTAGACTGTGTCATATATTTGGGAGGAATTTATCTGCCTGTAAATGAATATATGTGAGGCAAATATGTGTGGAAGATTACATAACCTTCTGCTAAGTGTTGTGATTAGGTACTCTTTTAAAAGCATTTTTTCCTCAACAGAATTTGAACTGCTAGGATAAAAAAATTAAGTAGTGTTTATAAAGAAAATGAACAGATACAGTATTTTTCTTTTGAAATCCTATGTATTAAATAGTCTCTGACAGTGACACTGAAACTTGGTATAAATTGTCTTGAGGATTTGTATCCATAATTCATCCATGATGTTATTGTTCTTCCTACATCATTATACAGGTGGTGACCTGCAATTTGACCCTAATCCATTGCTGGACTAGGCTTGAATTTCAAAGTGGACAAATTGCATAGCAAGGTCAAATGTAATGTTTTCTAAATTGTATTTGACATTTTTGCCCATCTCTGTGGGTTAAATTGCTGGGACTAGGTTGAGTTGTGACACTTGTGAGTCAACCTTTCAGCAAATTCAACCATTGAATTGCAAGATGGTCAAATTGCAAGGTTCCACCTGTATATAGAAATATCTCACCTTTGTGGTCCACCCCAAGATCAATTAAATGACTAAAATATGGATATGCAGATAAGAAATGAACAAAATGCATGCTCACCTTGGGTTGTGCTGCCTGAGGAGTCTCCTTCCCATGATTCAAAGTTAAACTGTTCTCTTGGATCACTCATTACAAGTACTCTTATATTCCCAGAACCCTTCAAAAAATCCAGGAACACTCTTTGCAAATCAGCATTAAACTGTATTTGAAAAAAATTCTGCTTCAAGATTGATTCACACCTGAAATAAAATTTAAAAAGCATATACTGTACATACACTATTCCAGCACTGCAAGGACACTATATTTTTATTCAAAACCGAAAAAAAACCTGGCTCCACTTCTCACCTGCTGCCCACCATCACCATCACATGCAAAAAAAAAGCAGCACACAGATAAAAGCTTTCATCATGTTTTGTGTATTTTGGCACTGGGTTATTCTGGTTTGGAAGCTGTCTGTTCAGCTGAAGTTTCGATCTCTCACTGCTGGAGAGACCCAGAATTCCCTTCCTGTATATACATACTGTATATATGCTGGATACCATCAGCACATATATATATATATATAGAGAGAGAGAGGAAGCTGGTTCTGCGCTGTGTGTGTCTCTGCGCAAAAATATTGATTTCATGGAGGGTGGCTGCTGCACAGCATGCACTTCCCTCTATACACAGCTTGGCTGTGTGTGTGTGTGTTATATATATATAGAGAGAGAGATGCTCCCAGAGTGTAAAATCAGGATTTTTCAGTAGTATATTAATGTCTTTTTTAATATTGTAATGAATCCACAGCAAATTATGGTTATCATATTTTATAGGTGCAGTATGCATTAAAAGCTGAATAATAATTGTGAGTTGATTATTCTAAATTTATAAGAGAGCTTGCAAAATTTCATCAGTGAAGAAGAAAGCCATATACTGTAACACATCCTGTATTGTGCATCATAGGCAATTATGATGTTGATGTATTTATTGGGAATAATTTCATCAAGAAAAAAAAGTGGATATGCTCTTATATACACAGCAGAATTGGCTTCCTTGAGAATACCATGATGTAGGAGTTTTTAGTTTCATAAATGAGGCTCTTTCAAAAAATTTGGCAAGTATCTCAGATGGTCAAGCAGTTGATCTCTGCTGGATGATAAATTTGAGCACATCATTCTGAATTTAAAATTGTTCACAGACATTCATCAGTTAATAAGAATACTGTACTGTGAATATATAAAGGTACAGTATGATGTTCATGCATTTATTGGGAATACCAGGAAGAAAAAAGTGAAGATGATCTTACAGGATTGGGCTCCTTCAGAATACAAAGATTAATTTTGATTGCATGAAGCTCTTTCAAGAAGTTTGGCAAGGCACTCATCATAAATGACCAGCAAGCAGGCAACCTCTGCAATCCAGACATGTCTGATGAAATGGTCTATGCTATCAGTATGTAGAGTAGATTGAAATATCAGTGTCTAATTGGATTGCTGCCTTGTATAAAATACAAAGACCCAGTTCATCTGTTTTTCTTGCTAAAACAGCTGCAAACAAATTTAATAACTATACTTGAGGTTTCAAATTTGTTTTTCAAATATATAGCACTTTTTTACAGCTGATTTAATTGTTGTTTGATGCAAGATCAATATGTCATGACAAACATCAATGAAATTGTGTTGCTGAAAAATCATGCCAAGATGGATGAGATGCCAATTCTTCAAAAGTGCATTCTTATAGAAGCTTATGAATTTAAGCTACTGTTCATTCTCTAGAAGTATGCTTTTTAAAAATTGCTGAAGTTATTGCTGTTTCCTCTGATCATAGCGTTGGTAGTGCATTAACTTCTATATGTCACCAGCAGTTCTCATATTTTTGTAGTGATACTTCTGAAGTTCACATTTAAAAAAATTTACATAGTGTATAGCATTTTTTTTTGGTGAGCACTGAAATAATTCTTCAAGATTACCAAAGGTGGACTCTCCCTACAATAAAGTTCTTGGGATAAGAAAAAAAAATTGTAGAGATAACAGTATTCTGTTGAAGAGAACCCCTATCTATAAAATTGAAAAAACCCTATATATGGGACCAAAATATATTCATTATACAGAGAAAATTATTGCATACATGATTTTTTACCAGAGAGAGACCACCTGTACTTTCTAAAGATACAACATTTTTTATTCTGCTTTGAGACTTTGCTCATGTTGTTTTTATGAAACCTATCCTGATTTTCACATTCTGTGCATTCCCCCAGCAAATAATTTGGGCATCCCTGGACCCATCTGCTATCCATAGGAGATGGTTCTCCCAGATCCATCCAGCTGGATGGTCTTACAGGACAAATTGGGCTATAGTCATTCCAGCTATCCCCCCCCCCCCCCAGGTGGTGGGGTGGGATATGGGTCCTCACTCCTCACCATCCCAACATTCAGAGACAACTATTTAAAATATGTAGTTCACAAGCTTTTTAAAATTAATTTCACAAGAAAATCAAGATGATCCTAAATATACAGTATATGGAAACAATTCCCTTTTACAGTATTAAAAGGAGCTGTATATAGATATATAGATCTTTCTTCTGATTGACCCAATAAGTAAAAGAAAATTACCAAATTCCCCCAAGCACAGTGAGATCCCAAGATGTGGACATGATTGGTGAATCAAGAGTGTCCTGATGTCAGAATAATGTCCCCAAGTTGATTCTCATTTTCCCTTAGACTTCAATGCCAATTTATTTAATTGGCTATTCTTTTTTAAATTAAAAATAATTCTTCAAAATGTTTAATACAAATTGTCTCCCTCAACTTCAAGTTGTATAGAAAAAAACAGTGCAGAGCAAAAAGGCATAGAATCTGATCTTTTGGTATCAAAAGGAGATCAAAAAGCAAAGAAATGTTTTGCTAGAATAAGCAAATATGTTGGAAAAAAATTCTGAAAAAGAAGTACAAAATCAGCTTGCTTTTGATTATGAATTAGAGTAAATTTATCATGACAAATTCTTTTTCAATTCTTGTGAATACTGTATAAATAGTTTGATTTGTTCAAAAGCTATCAAAATTGAAATAAAATGTTAATTTTTTATTTTTTGGGAAATTTTCAGGAAAGTGTCCCCCAACTTGAGCCAATATGTCTGCTGGATTTAAGGCCTGATTCTTTTGGTTTTAAAGTGTCCCTATAAGTCAAATTGTCCATATATGTTGGGGTGTCCACATTTACTGGGGTCTCATCATCTTTACTGTACAGTATATATACTTATACAGTATATACATACTGTGATACAGCAGCAGCAGTATAGTAGCAGACACACAATATTTTTTTTCCTCTCTCTCTCAGGGTGGATGGACATCAAATGCAAACGCGACGTCAAACAAATACGCAGGAATGGACATCACAAAGTAGTAGCCAATGATCATTGTCCAGGACGCGAACGCCGTTGTCCACTGGGTCACATCCATGCTGGTGACGACGAAACCCCTGGGCCAGGTCACCGACACCTCTTTAGCACCGTTGCCCACATTGCAATAGTTCTCTGTGCAACACTCGGTGCACACGTGGATCTTGGTCCTTTGACCCATCACGACGCACCCGGGTTCACAGGCCTTGGCGCAGTACCTGCGCAGGCCCCAAAAGTGCATGTACTGGGACCCATTTCGCTCTATCCGAGTGTAACTGTAGCGTCGAACCTGTGCGGCAAGGAAAGAGAAATAAACAAATAATATGGTATGTGCTTATATATAACCTATTATTTGTAATTTTGTTATATTGGTGCTTGGAATTACACTGAGACCCCCACATGCGGACGCCTTGACCTGCAGACAATTTGACATAGGGACACTTATGTTCTCATAAAAAATTGATAAAAAAGGCAAAATATGAGGTCACTGACTTGACATAGGGACATTTTGTGATAAAAGTGCAAATACATTTCAGGCCAAATTAAAAGAAACGGATATTTCCAATCCTAAAATTGATGTGAGAAAAGTTCTTGGGCATTTCTCTCACCAAATTACCATACATTTAGCAAATTTAAAAAAATTGCCTCCAGTGTAGAGAGACTTCCTTCTCTCTTTTTCACTTGAATGTCAATTTTTTTTCAGAGAATGCAAATATTCATGTGTACTGTACAGAGGTATCAGTATTCAATTCTCCAATTATCCATATTGTGTTGAAATATATTGATTGGAATCAGTTTAAATTGGGAGACCATTTTCATTTTCATGGATTTATGGTGAGTATTTTGTGCATGAAGCAATTAAAAATTATATAATGTTTGTCTAAGGGAAAATGAGACTCTACTTGGGGACATTTCAATTTATGGACACTCTTGATGCACCAATTACATGTGCATCTCAGTGTCTCACTGTACTTTTCAACATAAGCTCATCCTGATGGGGTAATATAAAAACAGAGTAAAACATTTGGTAATAAGGAGACATTCAATGCGTTTGCATTCATTCTGATCAATTTCAACAGCTTAGGATAACAATATATGCAGTAAATTAAGGTGCATTATTGCAACTGCATCACAGAAAAAGTTTGTCATACTAAAAATTGTGTTGTATAGTGGTGAACCTTGATAACTCAAACCTCCCTAAGTCAAAAGGCTTTTTCCCTCAAACCTCCATAAGTCAAATTTTCTGTGCCCTGTTGGCTTTTATTTTCTTGACACATAAGAAAGAAATAAACTATAAAAACTGAAATTGATTTGTTTTAAAATGATTACATTTCAGGCCAAATTACAAGAAACAGATATTTCCAACCCTAAAATTTATGTAAGAAAAGTTCTTGGGCATTTCTCGAATCAATTTACCATCCATTTAGCAAATTAAAAAAATTGCCTCCAGCATAGATTGAGAGACTTCCTTCTCTCTTTTTCACTTGAATGTTAATTTTTTTTTCAGAGAATGCAAACATTTATGTGTTCTGTACAGAGGTATCAGTATTCAATTCTCCAAATATCCATATTGTGTTGAAATATATTGATTGGAATCAGTTTAAATTGGGAGACCATTTTCATTTTCATGGATTTATGGTGAGTATTTTGTACATGAAGCAATTAAAATTATATAATGTTTGTCTAATGGAAAATGAGACTCAACTTAGGGACATTTCAACTTATGGACACTCTAGATGCACCAATTACATGTGCATCTCAGTGTCTCACTGTACTCCTCACATAAGCTCATCCTGATGGGGTAATATAAAAACAGAGTAAAACATTTGGTAATAAGGAGACATTCAATGCGTTTGCATTCATTCTGATCAATTTCAACAACTTAGGATAACAATATATGTGGTAAATTAAGGTGCATTATTGAAACTGCATCACAGAAAAAGTTTGTCATACTGAAAACTGTGTTGTATAGTGGTGAACCTTGATAACTCAAACCTCCCTAATAAGTCAAAAGGCTTTTTCCCTCAAACCTCCATAAGTCAAATTTTCTGTGCCCTGTTGGCTTTTATTTTCTTGACACATAAGAAAGAAATAAACTATAAAAACTGAAATTGATTTGTTTTAAAATGAGGAAAGAGACTTAATTGGGCAAATTAACCCTGCCTCCAAGTTCATGATGCTTTCAACTCATCATTTAAGAAGTAATTTCAGCCTCAAAATATCCCAATTTACAATTTAGAGCAATTTTTCCATGTTTCCCAGGACAAAAGGGCTTTTTTTATTGTAGTTAATTCAAAACCTCCCTAAGCCAAAACCTCCCTAAGTCAAATTTTTTGCTGATCCCTTGAAGTTTGACTTATAGAGAGGTTTGACTGTTATCAGTATACATGCAGTTCTGTAACAAGTTCTACTGTATCACTATATACAGTGATAGTTTGAGGCCAAATAACTTACCCCACAGACCAGCTGAAATGGATTGCAAGGTCTTCTGTATCTTTCTGGAGCAGCAGTCAGGTTGCCTCCACCAAGTATGTCATGACAGGATGCAACACCAGCTCCTTGCAGAGCATCAGGCTCCTCCATTGAATCGCATTCAAAACAGGATATTTCTTCAACTGCCTCCAAATTATCTGCTGCAAATGAATAATATTTCAGCATTAAGCAATATCAGTCTTGATAAATATATAAATACTCTTTTCATTATCTGATGGTCACTCATTCTACATATAAAAGCACTTTGACTCATCTCATCACAACATTGCTGATGAGAATGCATTTTTTATAAATATTTCTAAAATGGTAACTCAATTGCTAATTTGATTGGAATATATCTGAAATGGGAAAGACTTTGAGTGATTATATGGCTGTGTCATCCAATATGGCAAGTGCATGAAAAAAATCTTTAGAAAATAAATTTTGTTTAAATGGAATTAAAATAGCCTTTTAATGGCTATACATAGTGGCTGGGTATGTAAAAAAATACTAACAAAAAGCTTCTACTTTGCATAAGCATTAATTCGTTATGACGATATTAATTGTTATTGTGACGAGATTTAACTTTTACTCATTTCAAATCTAATATAAATCTCAGAATGAAAGTTTTTATCACATATTAAATCCAGAAATTTCTTTGTAAAATTTGTAATTACCACGTTTTTATGAACTCACTTTCTTGTCTGTCTGTCTNAACTTTCAGGATAGCCTAGAAACTGATGACAATGCAATCTTTTGTGAAAAAATAAATTTTAAGAATATTTTTTAAAAAGAATAAAATAATTATAGTAGATTAAAAAATTAATCTAAAAAACCACATTTTCAAAAAGCAAAAAATAACCTTAAACGTGGTGCACATGGAGATTGTTGAGAAGAAGTGAAATACAAATGAAATAGATGCGCACCACATTTAAGGTTATTTTTTGCTTTTTGAAAATGTGGTTTTTTAGATTAATTTTTTAATCTACTATAATTATTTTATACTGTACTGGGAACTTATATTTATGCTTGGTTTTCTTAACAAAAAATATTATCATTTTTGTTTCACATGGGATTCTCTGATGGTTAAATTGTGGATGCAGAATCTGATTACAACAAATCTTGTTATAACAAAAAGAGGTGAACTCTCTCTACAACAATCTTGTCCACAACACATTTTTATGTATACATGTACAGCAGATTTTTCTTTGGTCCTGTAGCTGGGTTCTCTCCCCCATGTTATACGTGTTCCCTATACAATGAATTTTTTCTCTGGTCCTTTTGAGTTTGGTCCCAAATAGCCATAATGCTAAAACAGTTCTTTTAGAAGTAATTTTTCTTTGCAATGAAGCTTTTTCACTGGTCTCAATGGCTTTGTTATTGTAACAAGATTTTACTGTATGTGAGATTTTGTAGGTCTTATTTGGATTGAGAGGAAAGATGATTTAATTGAAGAATTTATATGATCTTACCCAGGTGGCAAATGGTGAGCAAAAGGATCATGGAAATTATTTTGATCCCTGAAAGCTCAGCCATAGCATCTCCTCCAGCAGAGGCAGCAAATTTTGCTGGCTTCCTTATATGTTTGTCCTGGATTCACTGTTTCATCACCAAAAAACTTTCACATTACTTAGTCACATTGTGGAGAACCAGTCAAGACTTTCATGCAGGCTTCTTTTTTTTCTTTCCTAGCAGGAAGACATCAACAGTGTGACACAATTCTTTGTCCCCAGCTGCATGGTGGATTGCGCGAATAAGGGTGTCTGATATGCAGGAAGGAAAAACTGGTTGCTTGGGTCCTCTTTCCAGGATAGGATAGGATTCCTGTATGGGTGTGTGTATGTATAGGACACCATGTTCTGGGCACATGCGCCTGAGAACCCTCCTCAAATAAAGGGGATCCATCAGAGGGGTTCCTGTGGGCCAGTATATAGCAAACAGAAGGGGGAGGGAGGGAAATTGAGCCTCCTCATCCCATAGGAATGCTTATTGAAGTAAGAGAGGGGAGGGGGAGGGGGGTGCTTCCTATATGGTTGAATGCTTTTATCCCATATTTAACAAGGAGTTTGAAACTATAAAAAAATTATTGATTTGCTGCATGTCAGAGAAGTGTTCTTTGCTTTATTCTGATGGGATTTATGTTAAGTGCAGGGGAGTTTTGTGCTCTGCATGAAGAATCACAAATCAGTGATGGTGGATGATGAGGAGATTCCTTTTACTGTATGTATAAGTATTCAATGGGGTCCTGCAAAAATTCTTGATTTCCTCCATGTCATATGCTCTTTATCTAAGTGTAACTGTTCCCCAGCAGCTCATGGTCTGTGGGTCAGCACAAGTCCACATTATTATTTTTTTTGCTGGTCTGTGGGGAATTTTTTTGAGTAGGAAGAAATTTATCAAAAGTGACAATAAATGAACAATGGCATGCCATATAAAGTGTTGCAAAAATTTATATAATCTCACTTACCTTGCCCATTTGCAATGTCAACAGCTGCAGCTGTTTTTATCATATTCAGCACAATAATTCTGCACTCAACATATAAACCAAGAAATTTACTTCACAATATTTGTCACTCTGATTGTGTACAGTAGTTCTGCAACACCTAGAAAAGCAATATTTTATGCAGCTGGCACGTTTTTTGGGTTGATTACACAATATAGCTTTGGGTAAGATGAATTGGTTGCTGCACAGCATCAAGCTGATGATGATTTTAAATGGTCTTGACAATGTTCTGATAACACTTGAAAGCTTGGATTTGATAAAATTAATATTTGATACAGGTGGTACATTGCACTTTGACCATCCAACAATTTGGCAATCAAATTTGCAAGGATGTTGACTTAAAATTTGACCATTGCCCCTGAATTTCACCTGCTTTGGACACTCATTTTTTGTTCTTATATTTTTGAATTTCACCAAGTGTCTTGGAATTCAACTGCTTTGCATTTCAACTATAGCTTGGCAACAAATTAGGGTAAAATTGTCTGGTACCAGCTGTACCAAGAAAAAATCCTGATTTTTTTTTGTGGCCATATGTTTATACTGTGCAATTCTTCCAAATTC
The DNA here is from genome assembly GCA_905338405.1 of Notodromas monacha. Taxonomy (NCBI): domain Eukaryota; kingdom Metazoa; phylum Arthropoda; class Ostracoda; order Podocopida; family Cyprididae; genus Notodromas; species Notodromas monacha. The sequence continues at coordinate 26,390 of CAJPEX010001428.1, read as the reverse complement.
TAGGGTTCCATAACTTTATTTGAACCATTGTTTTTACTTCTATATATAAGGACTCCAATCCATGTGCTAAGAACTGAAAGGAAAATAACTAAAAGATCTGTTGTTGCAGAAGTACGAATGTTTTTATTAATGTTAAAAAACATTTTTCATCATGATCATAGAAACTGATGAAAATATTGTACATCAATAAATGAGAACAAATCAAAGCCTCAGAAGTGTCAGAAAATATACACATCAATCACTTATTCAAAGTACTAAAAGAAAATATTGAAATGTGAATTATCACAATAATTTCAAAATTTCAGATCTTAATGAGGCTGCAAAGAATCTCCTCCACAACACATACAGCAATCATGTACAATAAAAAACAAGAAATTAAAAGTGAATGCATGAACAAATGAAAACTTCTTTTTTGAGATAGGTTCCTATACATTGTGATCTGTGAGAATAAGTGATCACAGCAGTTTGAACTTCAGGATTTGACATACTTTTAACTTCACAAAATCATCCTCAATTCCTTCTTTGATATTTTCTCCAATTCCCAGATCCTCAATTTTTCTTCTGCTTCTCCATTTTTTCTTTGATATTCATCTCAGCAATTGCAGCAAATGAGATTTCTCTTCTTTTAAAGCACTTCCATTTGAACCTCTTGAAGTAAACCTCACTGAACCATTCCCGGAATTTTGAATATTTGCCAGTCATACTCCCAGTGTCTTCCATCATTCCATGTAAAGGCCAACCACAGTCTTGGCATGTTTTGCATAGCTGTTTTGTACCTGTATAAATATAGGAAACATACACATGCTCTTCATCAGTCACTGCAAAATTTACTTGCAAAAAGACCATCACATCTCTAGTACACACCCATTTTCTCAAAGATTGAACCCCTTTCAACCCTTCACACAAGAATGCTGATGGGTCAAAAGAAATACACATTCTCAAGTAAGCTTCAAAGTTTGCTCCATCTGTCATTCTGTCTCCTGACAGAACTTATCCACTTCTTCTTGTAAGACCAAATGCAACAGACGTGGTAAGAAGCTGCCTGAAAATATAATGCAGAGTAGAATTCTTTTACAACAAATCTTATAACAATCATTTGTAACAAACTCTTTTTTCTTGGTCCTGACAGTTTCAGTGTTCCACATAGGCGTACATTATAAAATCTCATTTCAACAAATTCATTTCCAGCTATAATATACAGTTATACAGTAACATATTTTTGGTCATGATTCTGTGCATAGTCCATATAGGGACATTTTTTTATAAATGACAGAAAACTTGAAAAACAACTAAAAGGTGCATCACTTCAACTTCATGAAAGAATGACATTTCCTGCAGAGGAAACTTGGCATTCAAAAAAAGCAGAACATGACATATTTCCCCAAAATTCTCTAGCTTATTTGTTATAGAATGTATGCCTTTCTTTCAGATGAGCAGGACATTAGAAAAATGTTTCTTGATTTGAAGGAGCAGAATTATGAGTTAATAAGTTGATTCAGAAGGAGAGTATTTCTACAATTCTACCACATGTAATTTTGTTTTGACTCATTTTTTCAAGAAAAGCAAAACTTCAGTTCTAAGGCAGGTTTACTGAAAGGAAAGTTACACAGTATTTCTTTCTACATTTTTCCGAATTTAATCATAAACACTCATTAATTCTGATAGGTCTTGATCTATTTGTTTTGGAAGTACTTTTGAGAATTTATTGTTCATTTCCCACAAAATTTCAGTCTAAATGTGTTAAAATCAGAAATCTGAATGCAAGGAATTTTTTACCAGGTCCCCAGGAGTTTTTTGTGATAAGATTTTACTCCCTTTCCTACATGGGCCATATAAATACCCTATTGTGGGTATACTCACGCTTATCAATGTGACTTATGGGTGAAGAACCACCAAAGAAACAATCCTCACGGAATTTAATAAATTGGCTTTCCTTTATTTGTCTTCTCATCTTTTTCCCTCCTTGATTTCCAGGTTTATTGCTGTGATTCAGAAAACCACCAGAGGAATCACCCTGGAAGAAAGCCCGCATGACCATATTGTAATATATACCAGGTATAAATCTTGGCTGGAACAAAGAAAACAAGTTACCTTTCTATTATACTGAGCCTAGCCCAATACTCAGATTTTCAACAATTCCAAGAATCATTTCTAAAGTCAATTTTGAACAATGCTTTGATGGTTGGATTTATTGCATGAAAAAGTGTATTGAAATTGGCAGAGTACGCTGAAAAGCACTGAAGTGCTGCCAAATGATGGGGCTATGCTGGAAGTAAAAATTGTTTTTGGAATTGTTGAAACTCTGAACCAACCTTTGTACACTACCTTTTTTTTTATCCAGAATTATCAATTTTCCTCTTTCTCTCCTCCAATCCTTCTTCCAGATTTTTTTTAGCGTCATTTGAATTTGATGTACATGGTGTACAACACTTTCACAAAACAATCTCACATGTAAAATAAGATCTTCCAAGTCATCAGCACATCTCATGAACAGGCCAATTTCTTCTGTACATTCCTTATTGCCAAGGGTGTTCTGGGATATCAGAACACATGGGACTCCTTGTGTGTGAACCCACAACTGGTGCACACTGGGGAAAAAACTGATGTACATGGGCTATTCTAGGGTTACAAGCATGCACCTCTGTAGATGAAATTTTGCTACCATCCCAGGGCTACATTTGGTGCACAAATGTGACATAACAGGAGTATCACACAAATGCACCAACTGTAACCTTTGTGTAACTTCTTTGTTACAAATGTGACCCTGAGTAATCCTGGTGTGAACACACAATTGGTGCACATTAGGGATATGCATGTGCAGAAGAAGAACTTTGGTACACCTCAGGTGCACAGCAGGGCCACTGTGTGGAAATACATGCATATCCGAAGTGTGCACAATTTTTCCCACTTGGGCTGTCCCAGGATAAGATACAGGAATTCTCAACCAAATACACTTTCTCATCTTCACTTATGAGATTAGTGTTCAACGCCCAGTGGTAAATCTTTGAGGGAAAGTCTATCTGTGTAGAAGTGAAAACTCCTGGAGCACAGCGTCTTTCTACATCCCAGGTGCAGTTCTCAATCCATGATGAATAAGTCTCATTTGCATACATAACGCATCCAACATCAAAGAGAAAGTTGCATCGGAAGTCTCTCCAGTCATCATTTGGTCCTTCAAATAAAAAAATAACACATTATCACAATCACATCATAAGTTTGAAAAGTACTTGTCAGGATAAAATTATAATGTGCTGTGAGACCCCAAGATGCAGATGTAATTAATGCTAGGGCATTGTACCTATATATACGTCAGAACATCTGCATGTTGGATTGCATTTTTCCATGTACTCCAATGGGAACATGTTTAATAGATTCTCTTGCTCATCTAAAATTGTGAATAAATTCCCTCAAAAATTCAATAAAATTTGTTTCTCAATTTAAAGTTGCAGAATATAAATGTGAAAAAAACCCAAGGAGAATCTCTGCCATCAGAAGGACCCAAAAAAAGCAGAGAAAAAGTCAGTCTTGCTATGTACTGTACACATGAGGAGTATACTCAGAAAAATTAAGACATAATTTTTTTTTTATTAAAAATTTGAATAAATTTATATTAAAACTCATATGAAACTTTTGTGACTACAAATGGCTCAACTTCTTCAAGTTACCGTACATAAAAATTTTGAAAATTATACTTTTCTTCCTTTCTTCAGAAATAATGGAAAAGTGTCCCAAAGTTGAGACATTGTGTGGATTCTTGGCCAGTTTTTTTCAACTTGTTCCACAGTTCAACAATCCATATGTTGGGGTGTCTGCATTTTGGGGCCTCATGGTATTCAAAAATTTCAGAAAACTAACCATTGTAGTATACCTTTTTCTCAAGCAATAATGCATATATTTTGTGGTGGCCAGTCAAAGCCCACATTGTGAAGCGGGCAAACTGAATGACTGACTGTAAATCATCTGCCAAGTTGCAAATAGGTGGGGTTGTCAGCATGTTACCTAAAATAAGGAAATGCTGTACTGTATTTGCTTTCAAAGAGGAATGCTAGGAAATAGTTCATACCTTTTTCATCAAGTCCTGCAAATCTGTTCTACTCAGATGCTACCTCACTCAGGGATGCATGTCCATGATCTACAACATGAAGTTTTAATCCTTGGTTTTAATTGCAATTTTTGCAAAGAAAAGACTGACAATTTTATAGGGCAATTGGTGGCATGGTATGGAGTGGTACAGAAATGGACAATAACCAAAATAACTGGAAAATGAACAGTAAGTCATCAGAGGACAGTCAAAATCAACAGGAAAATGCAGGGAGCCATCTTGATTATACTGGTGAGCAATTCAGGGCAGAACAGTGACTCAAACTGAGTAACTTATTCATTCCTTGGTATTTATTCAGGTTCTATTGGGGTGCCATCTGGGCATGCAGATGTGGGCAGTCAGTTTGCAGGCAACAATTTCTGTGAGGTGCATGATGAGTTTTGCTTTGTTTATGAAGTAGACTTCTTTGAGAACTGTTTGGACTTGGATTGTGTGAAACATCATCATCTTATAAAGGTGATGGAGTACACACACAAATTAGCAAATTTCAGATTTCACACCTTTTGATTTTTCTAGAGGGTGGCTGTAATGGAGCCAACATTCTGCCGGGGCCAAATCAAAGGGATGGACAGAATTGTTCATCCATGCTGGAAGCTGTGCTTCTTTGCCTTCAAAAGTGAGTTCAGAAAGTCAGAAATTTGAATAAGAAATTATACTCAAATGTTTTTGTTCTCCATTCTTTTTAGAGAATGAAATCCACATCAACAGGAAGCAAATCAGGCAGGAGAAAATCCAGGAAGTGAAAACTACAGCAACCAGTCAAAGAAATTCTGACATCCTGGTGAAGCAGAAAAAGCTTTTGGAGAGGTTCCTGCTTCAGGAAAAGAAGATCACCATCCAATCTGCAGCCTCAACCACTACACCTGCACCAGCAGAGCCTGTTCTTGTGGTCAGCAATGGGTCTAGGGCTTCTTTTATAAGCTTAACACCTTTGGTCCCAATAGTTCCAGCTGACATAGCTGAAAACTTGGCTATGAAAAAGGTGCAGATGGACATCTTGCCAGAGCTAAAATGTGAGCCCACAAGTACATGCTTCTCCCCTTTCCCCTGTCCCACTCCCCATGCAGCTGCAGTCCCTCCCTTGTGCCCATGCTTGAGAGACTTCAGAAAGAGGAGTGCTCCTCATTAAAGCAAGAATAGTGTAGGAGTCATGTAGAGAACTCTTAAAATGCTCAATTTAGGGTTACATCCCTAACCTTGCAGAAATGTTCTGCAAGGTTAGGGATGTAACCCTACAGAACTTTACTGCAAGGTTAGGGCTGTAACCTTGTAAGTCAGTGCTTTGATGATTTATTTTTATGATTTTCTTGACCATCAAAAATCTTTGTGGCCAAGATAATATTGATTCCTGTGCTACATTAGTTTGCATTGATTTTTAGAATGTTCTTGACCCCTGATGTAGTGAGAACTAGTATACAGTCAACCCCCGAATAAAGTCCCGCCCGGTTAATGTTTTTTCGGTTAACATTCAGGATCTTGAAAAGGAAAATCCCCCCTGTTAACGTTCTGGAACTCGGTTAATGTTCTGCTGTTGTGCGGCACCAGGTGATGAATGTGGATGCCTCCCTCCCTTCCTTCCTTCACAGCTGCTCAAACTATGCTGCTCATAATCACTTCAACATTCAACTGCAATCACCTGAACAAAATTTCTTAAAACTGACTCTCAATAAATCTCCATCACAAATGAAAAACGTCAACCACCTACGAAATGGATCACTCAAGCCCAAAGAATTTGCGTCATTGAACCATGATGGAGACACGAGTGTTCGGGAGATAAAAAGTTATAAAACAGTCAAAAGCCAAAGGTCGGAGAGACGCTGAAGAGTTTCCGAAGTTTTAACAGAAATTAAAAAGATAACATGCGTATCTGGAATCTATCCAAAGACGGCCAGGAATGTAGAATGCCAACAGCAATACGTAAAATGCATCATCAAAATTCCAAGATATCAAATCCCGGCTTTGCGATAAAACACGTACTTGTCGACTTCCCTGACATTTCCAAGCTACAGCAGGACGTATATGAAATGGAACATACATTTTCCTTGTTCTACCTGAATGACATCTTGAGTCAGCCTTATCTCAGGAATGAGGAAAACAAGATCACCATTATGATTTGTTTTTGTGTGAATAACTTGCAACATCAGCAAATTGTTGTGACCTTGTCGAAACAAAAAAGCATAAAGCTCAGTTGTTGAAATACACTCTTTGATTAATTTTTTCTGATTTTTACCTCAAGAAAATTTTTCCTGGAACCAAATAAACGTTTTTCCCTTATTTCTTGAGGGAAATACACCCCCGGTTAACATTTTTTTCAGATAACATTTTTTTGCGAGGAACCAACTAAAAACATTAACTGGGGGTTGACTGTACTCTACATTTTAAAATCACATTGGGTCAATTCTTGTTCTGAAAAAGTTTGTTGGAGTTCATTTTACAAAGTTTCATTCCCCATAATATTTTGGACCAAATTTTCTAGGCTACTTGAGGATTCCAGTTTCCAAGAGAGGTTGGTCCAATATTGTTGGAGTGCTGTATGTGAAGGACTTGGTGCTGATGGACCCTGACAACAATATCCCTTGAAGATGCTATGCAATTTCTATCAAAATCACTGCTGTGATATGCTTCTTTGCATTTCATGATTTGTATTCAGACAGTTTAAAGGAGGTACAAGTAATTGTAAATTGACAAGTTATGTCCTGAATTTTGCATTGCTTGTGGAAATTATTTTTGTGAATAAGGTAATTGATGTAATGAATGCACCCAATTTTGACTGCCTTTTGCCTTTGGAATACCATTATTGTTTAAAAACTTGAACCCACTCACTGTTAATCAACTTTAAACCAGGTATTGTAAATCAAATTGGAACCACTTGTGTGATCTTGAGGTAAACTTTCCAAATATTAGTAAAAGAGGGCAATCCAATTTTATGCCATTTAAAGAACCACTTTGTATTACCTCTTTGGTGCTTCATCAACTCTATCAAAAAGCTCCATGCTAAACTTTATATATGTAAATTCTGCTCAGAGATTCTTGTGATTATGGTGTGAGTCATTGTGATATAGGTACTGTTCTATATTGAACTTTGCCCAAATTTTCCTCACAAATACAAAAATGTGCAGAAGTAGAAAGAATAAAAGACAAATATTCACAATCGTCTGGATACTGCGGTCATCTCAGCCTTCTCTTTATTTAGTTCACCAGCAAATCTTCATCACTCTGCAACTCAACAGCAGCCACAGTTTTGAAAGGAGACCTCCTTTGGAATGGGGAATCCTCCCACAGAATACTACGAGCATTGTAGACAGATGTCAACCATCCAGTTCCAAATGACTTGAAAGAGGGGGACATGCAGTTCATCTCCATGTACCTCCCCACAACAGTCTTCATATGAGTTTCATATGAATTTTTAATCTGTGGAAATACATAAGGGTATCAAGGAATATATAACTTCATGGTAACTTTCAATTATACCATACCCATGTCTTCACATCCATGTATACTTCATGGCCATTTCTGCTGAAAGCTGGCACCATTTCTGTGGCATTCTGGATATGCAATTCCAAATCAGGCCCTGTAAGCTGAGTTTTCTTTGCAGCTTCCTCTTTCATGATGAGTTCAAGAAGATTCATGAGGAATGTTCCTGAGGAGTGGCCTGAAAAAGTACATATGTCATCAAAATATAACAGCAGTGATGATAAACACATTATTCTCCACATACTCTTCTGTGTTTCAGAGGCAATATTTGTATGCTTTCCAAAAAGCAGTTGTTCACGAAATTCAATGAAGAAGCTTTTGTGCCTTGAAGTCCTTTTCACAAAGCAGGTAATCCCTCCAGCAGAATTGAATGGAAAGAAAGCACGCATGAGTAAGTTGTACACAATTCCACGACTCATGGGCTCCTGAAAAATACACATTTCAAGACCTTGGAATTTCACAAATGTTGTTACTGAGATATTACTCCTTGTTAGGAAATTGAAAGTAAAGAAATGGTACAACCAATTTGGTATGGTTTCAACCATGGTGCTTGAGAAGATGAGAACACCCTATCCTAAATTGGTTTATTTTCTTGAAAGTTGACAACAGGTTTGCCAAGTACTTGTAGAACTGCATGATATTGAGGTTCAAGAGACAGTTAAGTCCTTGAGTGGAATTTTTAGTTCTATGACCATTTTTTCTTTTGGGGATTTTCCATTGATTTAGGCATTGATTTCTTCATGTGCTTGTGTACGGTTACTGTTTTTTCCTTTTCAATGGATTTGGGAGATTCAAGGACCAAAGGTCCATTTCTGTTTGTTGTGAGAGCAGGGCTGAAACCCAATTCTCACAGAAATAACCAAGGAAAAGTTTCTGCAATTGTTGTCCCTTTTATGGCTCAGTCTTTTAAAATTGCTCTTTGGCACTATTTTCTTTGAAGATTAAGTTTCTTGGAAAGCTGACATGAAAAATTGCTTGGTTCTTTCAAACTGAGAAACTAAATTTGCAACAAATGTAGCAATAATATCACTCAAGAATAACATACCTTCTTAACATGGCTTGATGCCTTCTTCCTTAATAATGCACAGTCACCCCTTTCATGGTCCACCAGGACAGCCCTTGCAAACAGCTGTATTCTTCTGATCAAGTCACAAAGATCATCACACCTCAGGAAAAGGCCTCCAAGTTTACCATACTTCAGAGCTCCTGTTCCAACCAGAACACAAGGTACCTCATTTTCCTGTGTAGAAAGACAGTAAACACTCAGAAAAAATTCTCCAGATACATACATTCACTAGCTCCAACATTTATGCACATACCGCACCCAAAGATATGTTGATAACTTCTTCAACTGCAAATGACAAACTTGAAGATGTACCCCTGTATTCCTTTGGGAAGCGGATTTGCTCTGAAGTAAGCACACCAGGTACACAATGTTGTGGAACTTGCCAGGAGGGATCAGTGTTTCTTTGTGCTCTTTTGAAGCTTTCTCGAACAAAACCTTCATCAAAAACAAAAGAGCACTTTGATCCTCTCCAATCATCATGTGGCCCTGGGAAACAAATGAAAGTATCAATAGGTACCAAATCATCAGCATGATACAGTAGAATCTCATTACAACATACTCCCAGGGACCAGAAAAAATTGTTATAACAAAAAATTGTTATATTGAGATCTATGTACTTATTTGCAGGAACAACACTTCAACATGTGAACAAGCAAATGCTTTTGGAACTTAGAAACATGATCCTTTCACTAAAATAATAAAACATTTTCAAGAAATTTAACATTTTAAAATAAAACTCCACACTAAAGAGCATTAGAATGAAATTCATAGATTTTGGTGGCTCTTGGAGGCTCAGCTCCAAGTTTGCAATATGCTTACAGACTCCTTAGAAAATAGATAAATTAATCAGGGTACCTTTATTTCATGAGCTTCCTGCTGTACATTAAGGTAACCAATTTTTAGCTTCCTGTTTTTATAACTCTGAGAGAAAGACATATCCTGTCCACAATATACTGATGAGCCCCAAGGAACAGGGCATTGTACAAACATTTAGGGAAGAAAAATTCAAAAATCAAAGCCAAAATTGAAAAATTATGGGACATTATCAAGAATTGGGGACAAAATTTTGTTGTAACCATCAGCAGAGCTGGTACAAAATAAATTTGTTAGAACAAGATTAATTTAAACTTCACCATAAGAGTAACTGCCAGGACTTGAAAAAAAAGTGTTGTAGTCAAAAATTTGTTATAATGAGATTTGTTGTAATGAGATTCTACTGTATAGCATTTGGAAATGTAACAGGTAACATCCCAAGAATTTGAAACCCTTTGTACATGACATTACATATATCATACACATTTCAAATGTGGAAGGAGGCATATAGAGTATCATTCATTGGTATAATAATAAATTCCCCTTGGTTCAAAGATTCCATTTTGTTATAAATGCATCAATAATTTCCATTGCTCAAGTATAGAAGTAATCATTTGAAATTTTGGTTGCTTGGAAATGTTACTCACCATTATAATCTGGCGACTTCCCAATGAGAAGATTGTACATGTTTGTGTGATCCTTCATGGCCCAAATCATGAACTTTGCAAATTGTACAACAGCTTCCTTACTTTCATTCAGGTAGCATGACGGCGGCTTTTCAAGAAGGTTTCCTGTACAAGTTCAAAGTAGTATTCACAAATTGTGATTGAGGAAACTTCACTCATTAGGCATCAAGTACATACCTTCATTATTTTTCTCAGCAAACTTGGAGAATAATTCTGATATCTCATCCAGAACAGGGCCACCAGCATCAGCCCCAGCACTTGGGGATATTTGAGTTGAAGTATCAACAGCAGCAGCAGCAGCAACAGCATGGGGAGTGAAATGTACCTCACCTCCATCTTGCGTTGTAGGGGCCTGCTGTGTCACAAAGTCATCAACACCCTGGAAAATTCAATCCTTATCCAGATTAAATTTGCATCATGATGTACATGTCATAAGCACAGAAACATACACTGTTTCATGGATGCATTACAAGACACAATACAATTTTTAGAATAATCCATGACAACATTCATAATGCATAATACAATTCAACTCCTAACTTGAAGCAAACAAATCAAGTTTGTATTCCATGATGTACCCACTTGCAATTCCTCATTGGAACGGCATTCATGAACCCGTGGCTTCTTCACTTGTCTTTCCTTCCGAGAATCATCAACCCGATACTTTTCAATTCCTACCTGCAGAATTGAAAAAAAACCATCGAAGTTATAAATTTAAATAATTGCATTTTTCTTCAAACATATACAGTACTCTGTTCCTCTTTAGCCTCAACGATTTTCTGCTTGTACTGGTTTGTTGAAGCTCCTCTCCAAAATGGTCTTCCTGTCTAGTACCTGTGGTATGTTGACCTTCTCCATTCAAGTTGTCTCCATTTTGTTGAGGGAGCGTTTCTGTTGTCTTGACAAAATAATGATGAAAATTCATAAAATGACAAATGAATGCGAAGGAAGCTACTTACCTGCCCATCACGAAAATTTCTGACACATGCAGCAGCACACTCAGCTTTTTCAACAAATGCAACATCATGGGTCTTGTGCTTACAGATGAAGTCTGTTAAAGCCAAAACACAACTGCATCTTGCACATGTGTCTGTATCTGTTCCTTGTGAGTAAAGGATATGCAGCAATAACCTCAACAAGTCTGAGCTTTCATAAAGCCTGTTGAAGTAGATAAAGTTGACCAGTTCTGTTCCTTTTGAACATCCCCTGCAATCTCCAGTCTGGGTGCTTGAGTCTGTGGATTGAAGAATTTCACAGAAGAATGAAATGACCAGCATTGCTAATACAGGACAAAAACTTAGAACAGATCAGTCTCCCTGAGTCAAAAATCTTTCTAATGCAAAGCTTCAGCAAATCCCTGGCAAATGAATTTTAAACCTTGCTAACTCACACCTCATTGGCTCTAATCTCCATCATTAGAATTTCCATTGCCTTTGCACTATTAACCTAGGGTCAAATTTCAGGACACCTAGTCCAGAAAAATATGCACACTTTCACTTCAATACTCTTCACAAGGAATTCAGCAACTTCCTGCAAGGAAAAAGTCAGAATGAAAACACAGCTTTGCCAGAAAATAATTTAGAGTGATCAACCTTCACAAATAAGGCCACATTCCTCATCAACTCAAAAGTTTCAACTTACTTATAACAAGTCCCTTCAAAATTGGCTACAATAAGAGCTTTAACTGTATTGATGTGTAAAAAATTCCGAAGTTAAAAAATCAAGATATAACACAGTTGCAAAAACAATTTAGTTTCTAATCCTGTTTGTCCATTGTGCAATTGGGTCCTGCATGCGGTGGGAGACTTCCATTTTGAAAAATTGAAAAGTTTGCAAGGAATAGTATCTTGAACATTCAATGAGGTACTTTATTGCAAAGTATAGCCCTGGAAGTACAACAAAATACAGTGAGACCCCCACATGCGGACACCTCAACATGAGGACAATTTGACACAGAGACATTTATTTTTCAATCAAAAAGGCATAAAAAAGGCCAAACATATGGACACTGACTCAACATGCAGACATTGCATGATAAAAGTGCCAGTAAATTTCAGGAAACTTGACTTTTATTTGGCTTGATTGCAAGAAACAGATATTTCCAACCCTAAAATTTATGCAAGAAAAATTATTTGGTATTTCCCCCATCAGTTTCCCATCCATTCAGCTAATTTAAAAAATCACCTATTGTATAGAGGGACTTCCTTCTCTCTTTGTGACTTGAATGTTATTTTTAGAGATGCCAACATTTCAATTTACAGTACAGAGATACACTATTCAATGCTCCAAATGTTCTTATTGAGTTGAAGATATATTCACTGAATCAAATTCAAGCAGCAAACAATTTTTTTCACTGAATTCTGAAGAATATTTCTTCCATAAAACACAAATAAAAAATTAAATAATGTAAGTCTATGGGAAAACAAGACTTGATTTAGGGACAGTTCAACTCAGGGACACTCTTGATGCACCAACTGGGTCCACATGTGGGGGTCTCACTGTACGTTACTTCTGAGAAGCATGAAAAACAACAACACACCTTCCTTCTGAACACCTCTTATGCTCCTGCTTTGGTGGCAAAAACAAACGCGTTCTTCTGTGGATTCTACCTCAATCTTGATAATGTCCACGGCTTCTGCAACTAAAAGCAATGCCTTTTTCTCTAGCTCATCTGAAAACGAAAAAAAAGCACGTCATCTACAGTGCTCCAATAAGAAAGTTGTATACTCTCACTTACCAAGTCCATCCGCAACATCAACAGCAGTTGTGTTCTCCATGTTTAATGCAATACTGTACTTCTGCACTCAAGAGAGAATCAACAGATCAACTTCACCACTATTGTCACTCTCATTCTTGTGGAGTACCAATACTTCAGTTCTGAAACACCTAGAACAAGATTATTGTATGCATGCTCCTTTTTTTTGATTATCACACAATATTCACTCCAGGCACGATAAATTTGATGCGGTACATCATCCTGACGAGAATTATTTTGAATAGCCTCGACAATGTTCTGAAAACCCTAGAAAAGATTAGATTTGATTAAATCAATTTCCCGATACCAGAAAAAAATTCCGATTTTTACAGCCATCTTTTTCAAATGACTGATTTTTCAGGGTTTCAACAATTGATCAAAACAAAGATTTTACTCTTGTATGTAAGCAAATCAATTCATGCGCTACGAAGTTTACATCAAGTTCACAAACACAAATATTTTTGAGAGCAATAAATGCATCATCTCTTAAAAATTTGTCGAATATTCGTGAGGGGATACCACATGCATCATCACAGATTCTAAAGGTACATGACAGAAAATAATCAAATTTCCAGAAACTCTGCGGATTGGTTTACAAAGACATTTTTTTATCATCAAGTACGCAATAAAAAATTTTTCTTTCAGTCACAAAATTGTATGTCTTGATCAAAATTTATCATTTCCGAAAGCTTTCCAATGAACATTTTCTGTAGCCTACCAGTTACAAATATCCTGAAATCGGTTGATCAGGCGTAGAAAAAAAAATTATCAGAAGATTAATCACGAAATCGGCAAAATTTCAAGGAACAACAATTTCGTGATCTTCGCTTTTGACGGGAGGCATATGGAACCGAATAACCTAATTGAATTTTTCCTTCAGTGTACATCAGTTTTAACGCGTGAATCACCCTTTCTTCAAATTGAAAGCACACGAATTTAAACTTTTGGTTAGGTAAGGTGTAATTCTCAACCATCGCACAATATGAACAACCTCATTACCTCACGCATTCCGCAACAACAGGAAAAAAAAGAGGCAGAAAACCCTCCCGACACGTTCTCAAAAAAAACTGAAAAAAATTAAAAATAAACCAGACATCGAAATCGCTTTGAAATAATAAAAAAAAAGCACACTAGCACTTCAGCCTCACTTCAGTCAAGCCACCTGAATTCAGTTTTCTTTTTCTTTTTCAAAGGAACCAAAAAAAAGTCAAAAGTTTCTTCTTCGCATCGACAAAGTGGTGGTGGGGTTCATCAGCAATTACAGTTGTCGTTGACCATCTTCACCATACCTCGACTCCGACAACAACCGGTTCTCGACAAATAAGTTTTCAGATCCTGAATGTCGCCAACTTTCCATTGATGTGGCCCAGTCGAAGATAAACGTCAGTGCCGTGTCCTTGCATTGAAACGACCGACAATGAGCCCCCCAAGTATTCCGCATATGCTCTACTCGTCGGCAAACCGAATCCGAAACTGAAAAATTTTCAAAGAGAAGCAACAGTATGAGGAATTCAGTCAAGGAGAGGTCAGCAGTTTCGTCAGATGAAAATAATATACAAGTTGTGCAACATTGCTTTGAATATCTGAGAAAAATTTAGAAGTTTCAATAAATGTGGATCTCGGACAGCTAGAACATGGTTTAAAAAACCAGTAACACAAATCAGAGGCCAAAAACAAAAGTTTGTTAGCTGAAAAGTTCGTAAGCTGGGGCTTTTGAAAGCCGAGACCCCACTGTACATGGTGTTTTCATTACAATGAAAAATTTGTGACAAAAGCACACCTAAATCTCCAGTCAAACCCCGTGACGACGCCAACCATCAATTTTGTTTTGTGAATTAAATACAAAAGATGATGACTGCATTGGAAAACCCGTCAAAACCCCATCTGCCAAAATTATTGGCAACTCAAATGTGTTCCTGCCGATTATCTTCAATAGCTCGCCAACATAATTCAATTGTTTGTGAGGGGTCTCCAATAAAAAAAAAGAGGAAAGAAACACACACAAAAGGTTACATACAGTGAGACCCCAAGATTCGGACGTAATTGGTGCATCAAGAGTCTCCCTGAGTCAAAATGTCCCTAAGTTGAGTCTTGCTTTCCCATAAACTTACATTATATAATTTTTAATTGGTGTTTTGTGGAAGAAATATTCGACAGTTCCCTGAAAAAAATTGTTTGCAACATGAATTTGAATTAGTGAATACTTTTTCAACTCAATAAGAACATTTGGAGCATTGAATAGTGTATCTCTGTATTGTACACTGAAATTTTGGCATCTAAAAAAATAACATTCAAGTGAAAAAAGTAGAAGTCCCTCTATACTGGAGGTAACTTTTTTTTAATTAGCTAAATGGATGGTAATTTGGTGGGAGAAATGCCCAAGAACTTTACTTGCATCACTTTCAGGGTTGGAAATACTGTATCTGATTCTTGTAATTGGGCTGGAAATGTATTTGCAATTTTATCACAAAATGTCCCTATGTCAAGTCAGTGTCCCCATGTTTGGGCCATTTTTATTAATTTTTTCCGGGAAAATAAGTGTCCCTATGTCAAATTGTCCTCAGGTCGAGGCATCCGCATGTGGGGGTCTCACTATAATTTAATTCTTGGAAACATTACCTAGATATGATTTACGCATCCAGGATTTTTTCTATTGTTTTCTAGAATAATAAGAACTTTATCTCCTATTACGGTACACTTGATTTTCGTATCATTTTTACGCTTTTTCGATAAACCACCAACCTTCATTAAACTGGCACAAACCTAAAAAAAAAACAATGGCCGCGGCTCATCGACATTTGACTGTGGATATTCTACATTAGAACCCTTAACGTACCCATGCATAGGACCTCGAGTCATGCCGGGATTCACAGAATCCATCATGGTCTGAAACAGAGGCTTATCGGCATCCGGATCTTCGTCATGCGCTGTTGAAAAGTTGTACATCATGACTTTATCCTGCAGCTCGTGAGGTATTCCACCTCCCAGATCGGAAATTCTACAGAAAAACAAAGCTCGTCATCACTCACTTTCCGAAAAAGGGAAAAATTCAAGAATTGGGAAAGATTTGTGAAGCCAACCTGATGATGAAATCCAAGTTGTTGTTTGCCAATGTGATCAAGATTGGCGGAATGTCCTCATCACAACTGCCAGGATTGTTCTCGATCGTTGCTCTGAAAGATATTTCGAAAAAAAAACCACATTCATTTTTTCAATTAACCTCTTCTGTTGATTTCACTGAAATATTTTACGTTTTCAAGATTTCAACAAACAAGAAACATCAAAATGCCCCATGAGACAAAATTCAATTCCCACCCAACTTTCTTAGTTTTACAAGAACACGGATTTATTCAAAAACTGATATTCGGTTGAAAAACTTTTCATTCCACAGTTTTTTTCAAACTTTTTTACATCAGTTTTCTTGAAAAAAGCGACATAAAAAAACTCAGAAAAATAATGCACTACACTACAGTATAATGATTAAATGCATTTTTTCCTTTGCAAAGTATACAATCACAGTTTAATAAATTTGGATAAATTCTTGCTTTGTTAAGAGAAAAATGTGGATTTTAATGTTTAGAAGTTTTTTTCATCACTTTCAAGTCTTTCTCTCTCTTGTTTCAGCGCAACACTGATTTCATCTTGAGAAAAGTACTGTACTGTCATTTTTTCTCTGCTCACACACACTGCAGAAATTCATCCCTTGATATGGAGAACAGTTTTCTTCCTAAAGAGATGTATTCAAGCATCCAAAGCCTAAAAAGATGACAGATTTTTTTGCAGGGCTTGTCAAGTCCCAAAGCAACACAGCTGCTGCAACCAGCCAAGAAAACTTGTTGCATCTCAAGGCCAGTGAGCCTTGCCAAAATCCAATTTTTGCAAGACTCACTGAGGCTCACCCAAGGCCAAAAAGTGGTCATAACTTCCTTGATTTTTCAACAATTGGCCAATCCTAAGCCAGGAAGAAATCAGGTGATTTCTTCCTGACCCGGTCTGAGCACCTAGGTATAAAAGCCTTTATTCCTCTTTGAGAGGAGAAGTGAGAATCTTGTATTGAAGGGCCTTTCAACTTAAATTATCTGATCACTCTTCTGAGCTAACCAACAAATCTTAAAATTGACTCTGCCAACCCAAACATCCATTTCATTAACAGCCAAATGACAATCTGGGCAATTAAGATGAACTCCTCTGAAAAGAGTTTGAGTTCTTATTCAAAACTTGCATTCTGGTGGCTGCACATTTCAATTCCTTTGTCTGGGATCCAATGAACCCATGACAGGGCTCTCAATTAAAAAAATAAAGAGCAAATCATTTTTTAAAAAGCTGTAAATCTTGCAGCGTTCTTGAGCAGTTCAGGCAAAATAAAGACAAAAATGATGACAGAAATTTGTTGCAGGGCTCTCAATTAAAAAATAAAGAGCAAATAATTTAAACCTTGCAGCATTCTTGAGCAGTTCAGGCAGGATATAATCCAACGGTATAGGTATATACGGGAAAACGGCATTCACGTTCCCCACAATCTTGAAAGTCGGCTTTTTGGTATACTTGTGCTGACACATTCGCTGAACAAACTCGCACCACTTGACAATCAGACTCTGCGGTCGCATGGCTGTGTTGATGATTCCAATATGGTCTTGAACTCGTTTCTCGTCACGAAGGGCCAAATGATGCATTGCTAGCATCCGGATTCCCAGACGCGAGGTCAGGGTTCTGTCCAAGAAAACTCTCACCAAGTCTTGACTCTGAAAAATAAAATTAAATACAGCATAAAATGATTTTGTTTGCCTCAAACACATGAGGATTCTGCCTAAATCATCTTGCACATGATGATACGCCATAAACAAAAGTTCTTCATCAGACTTCCTATTTTCTTCTCTCCGCTCCATCAACAGTTTTTTTTTTTCAAAGCACTTCCTTTTGGGAAAACATGGAGAACCTTCAGAATCAGCAATGGTCATAACTTAAAGCTTCACAGTTAGATGTTCCTTTGCTACTTCTTGAAAGGAGAATGTATGTGAAGTACGTGAAGGTTAAGAAAGGAAAACAATGATCGAAATTTCCACATCCCCAACCTCGTCTCAAAATGCCCCTCTATCTCTAATCTTAGCTTTCTATAATTGTCCCTAATCCAAGTTGCTCACTCCCAAATTTTCCATATACCGTTGAAAATACATAAGTAAAATTCCGGAATGAAAAGAAATGTTTCCTCGAACTGAAGGACATTAAATAAAAAATTTAGGAAAAAACTATACGAAAATCTAAAAAGGATTTTCTGTGAGTTTGAAATTTTCGAGACGTTTTTTGCAGCAATATTCATTCAAATATTCAGTCAACAGAGTTTCTTGAGCACAGCAGATTGGATATGATACAAATATAAATACTCGTATATAAATATATAAACAGTATTGAAAAAAAACGATGAAAGCTTTTTCAACACCTACGCAGTAACTTGCGAAAAAAGCTTGTTGTCCGGTTTCCAAAAATTAAATAAAATTTGACAACGTGTCTTGTCGCCTTCCTTGTTAACTTTAACTTTGGAAACCTTCCTACTGTTATACGTTTAAGTTCTCTCCTTGATGTCCGGGAAACTTCTTTAAGTGTCCAATATTCAGCCTTTGAATAAGTATAGAGTCCGTATATCTTCAACAGATATATTTCTATCAACGTACTCGTCTATTCAGCCTTTGAATAAGTATAGAGTCCGTATATCTTCAACAGATATATTTCTATCAACGTACTTGTCTCCTTACGAGGTTGCATACAACACTGAACTCGCGCAGGCAAAAAAAATGATTTATATAAACTTTGATCCGTATTTTGACCGACGGAATAAAGAACAAGGAAAAGAGCTTCTATCTTCAAGAGAGATCTGGTCAGCAACAGGGTTTCGGGGCGGAGAGGATCATTTGGTTTTATAATGAAGTAGATCTCAATATGGGCAAGGATAAGAGTTGATGTCGCTGTCGAGGCATCTCGGGAGGCAGAGAGAATATTAAACATCGGGAATATAATATTACTTTGTTGCAAAGTAATCAATGTATCAAAGGATCACCTGAAAGTTTTGCTTCGGGGTACTTCCCAAGTATTGTCATATTTTGTCACACTGATAACAAAGTATTATGTGTTGTAACAATATGGTAAGTGGGGGGGGGGGGTGATTCATATACACTATCTTCAATATTTGAACACAAAAACAGCCTGTTGGCTAATAAATGAGGTTTATAATTTGTTATATTCTTTTGAAATGTTAATTTTGTACAAGCATAATCCAAAGCATTGAAAGAGTCACTTTGAGTGTTTTGGTAAATGCCAGATATGCAAATGAACTTTTTTCTCATACCTGTCTGATGCTCCTTCAAACAGAGAAGAATATCTTCTAGGACACTGTTTACTTGAAAGAAAGGCATACAATTTGGAATGTAGCTAAAAAATTTCCAAAAAAATATGTGATGTACATTTTTTGAACACCTAACTTTCTCTAAAAAATCCAGTCTTTCAAGAAATTGGAACGCTTCACCTTTTCATTTTTTATCTCATTCCTTCCGCGATTTATGGAATAATTGTTATAGTCTATGCACAGTTTCAAGCCCAAAATATTGTTATAATCAGACAACCGCCTAAAATGTGTTCATTACAATGAGATTTCTATAACATGACGCCTATGGAGAAACTGCCAGGACTAAGAAAAATGCATGATCAGAAAAAAGTATTGTAATGAGATTCATTGAGGTGGAATCTTACCATATACTGTATATATGTGATTGAATTCTATAGCCTGAGATTTCCTTTGTTCTCTACAAATTATATTTTTAATTGTGTTGAGAAAATTGATTTATATGATATCTTTTTAATTTTTAAATACACAATTCCTTTTTGCAATGGAAAAATTAGACCCATTTTTTTGTGCAAAATCTGGCCAACATGGGGTTTAAGCCGGCCCTTGCCAAAGTTCCTAGATGTACTGAAAATTTTCACTTTTAAACAATTTCGATATCAACTGGAGGAATTTAGCTATTCATGTTCACAGTAAAATCCAATAACGCTCATTATAAATGCCACATTCGTCAGGATCAGAATTGGGCTGGGGTTTTTCTGGAAAACCGATGATAAGCAAATCTGCGACGACGCCACGCGGTGGCTTCCCAAAGTAAAGAAAGGCTACTTATTTCTCTTCCCACAGATGTCGCAGTATCTTCAGTATTTAACAACTCATGGCGGCGAAAAGTTGTGCGCTATTCCGCAGTGGATCTTTGTAAATTTCGGACTGTCCTAACACAGCATGGCTTGTCCAGCAATCATTTGTAGCAACTCATCATCGAAAAAGGTGCGAAAAGTAAATTAATGAACTTGCACCTCCCTTACACATAAACCTCATAATTGCCTAATTTTTCGAAATAAAGGTGTATGTGAAACTCTCGCGAATGCATTCGCGAGACAATAAATTAAATTACAATAAATTTCAAGGAAAAGTTTTTTTTGTAGTGGTGCCCCAAGTTGTGAACATAATTGGTGCTCTGGCCGTGTCTCAATTTTCGAGCAAGAACAGAGAATAAAAAACAAGAAAACCTGTTCTTGATAAATTCCCCATCCCAAGAGATGGCAAACAAGAAGAACGCACTGGTTTGGGTGGAAAAAGGTCTCACCCTCTCATTCTGCCAGCGGATCGATAAGACTTTCCCTCTGCGAGACCCGGTTTCCCGGGACACAAACGGACATGCGCCATTTTATTTTCGCAATCTTTTGCGTTGCACTGCATTCTGAGAGGCGTCTTTGAAGGACTTGAGCAAGAGTTCCGACAGTAGCCTTGAGGTGTTTTCTCACTTTACTGCTATCCTCTGCTGGCTGTGCTTTCAATAAATAACTCTGCAAAGGCTAATTACATTTGGTCAGTGTGCTGATGATGGTGTTTGAAATTTTGTGAGACCTGCACCATTATTCCAGCAGTGAATCCCAGTTTGCTTCAAAATGAGATTTAGAAAAAATTATGGGAATAATATGTAATAATAATATTATTATTCATCTGGAAACCGAAATTGTACAAATATAAGTGAACTTTCTTAGCAAGAAAATTTCAAGGGACCCTAAAAAATCCATTTGGATATAAATTTCTGTTGATGAGAACCCCTAGAACATGGGGAAAGAACCCAATTGTTGGGTCAGTATTTGACAAGGTGTTGGAAAATTTGAACCAGGAAGAAATCATGCCAGTCAGCCATTGCCCATTAGGCAGCCATGTCCTCCTTAACCCTTCTGCAGCAGAGTTGGCCTTTTTCATAGATTTTGGGAGCACTCAAGAATTAAATTTTAAAAACCATGACCTTATGTGCAGGGCAAAGTCTGGAAAAATCTGGCATTTTTAAAATTTTCCTTAGAAAAATTTTATTCAGAAATAAATAAATTGCATCTTCAAAGCCCATTTCTTTCCTTGCCTTGTGTTGTTCCCCTATTCAAAGATTAAATTCAAGCTTGAAAGCCAGGAGCCCAGGTCAGAGGTCATTATGGATAAATTCTGACTTACAACTATTATCGGAACATTTCTTTATTCCTGAATAAAATCTGACTTTGCCCTTTGCCACCTGGCAGGGGTTGCATAACCAAGGGTAGAAATGAAATGCAGGCCAAAATAAAAACTCCAACTTTGCCCTGGGATGGAAAGGAGGCTGCCACCATCCAAGGTGTCAGGCCCACAAGGGCAAATGAATTCCCAGGCCATGTCCTTGACACATTGCAGAAGTTCTGCTGCACAACCAGTTTGCCATAATGCTGTAAACTGATGGCCTCAAACAGAACTTGGGGATTTTTAGTAGCAGAGCAAGGATCAGGAACTGGCACAGAAACTTCACCTGAAGTTTTCACCTGCAGTAGGAAGGACTGAGGATTTTCTCCTGGACAATTTGTGACTGTTTTACTATGTGTGGATATGATATTTCCTGAATGCTTTGTGCAGCAATTTGTATTACTGCATCTGTGCCTGTGCTCTCCAGTATTTGTGCTAAGAATAAATTGGGGCTTTACAGGGAGTCCAAAAGGGAGGATCTGGCTGCCAAACAGCTGACTGATGTATTTTCTTTTCCTGTCACTTTGTTGCTCTCTCAGCCCCAACACAAGGGTTTTAAGAAAGGCCCACCAGAACCTTGGTTTATTCCCTGCAAGATGTAAGGATGAGTGTAGACACAGCAAGCTGGTACAAGCAGACAGACAATACACTTATAACTACAGGAAAAATGACAAACAGTCCAGCATACAAGGCACCTCTTTGTCAACGCACACCACAGAGCCTAGATCCTTTCTACTGCAGCTGAGCAATTTTTTGAATCCTTCCCTGCCTACTGAAGCTTCTTCTTTTCTTGAATTCTTGTATTGCCACTGGTTTTCTGCAATAATTTAAACTGTTGACATAAAAAAAGAGAATGGGAGAACATTTTTTATCCAGAGAAAATCATTGTATTCATTATCTAATCCACTGTCTTATTTGCACATTTTTCCAGTATTTGCTTACATGGAGGGAAATGAGACATATGGAAGCAACATACAGTATCCCCATATGGAAGTTCACACACCCCAGCGGTGTTAAGGTTTATCTACCGTACTCCAATGCCATTATAAACCTTGGTCTTACACTGAAAAAAAAACGTTTTGAACATATTAAAGAATATTTTCAGGTTTATTTTGTGGAAGTTCTATTTGTGGATAATACAAGTCATATTACATTCACCTCTGAGAGACCATAAATATTTTTTGCCAGTTTTTTATCCACACAGTATTGACATTCTCATTTATGATCAGCATACACATCTAACCTCAATTGAAAAATAATCATATTGAACCTGAATTTATTTTATAGATGAAGATACCGTAAAATGTCTCAAAGTTTGACTGCAGAAAAATGCATTTCTCACAGCAGACTCACAAAAAGGTATTGCATGAGCATTTTGATGTGGTTCATTGCAAGTGAGTATAAGAATAGCAGAAAAATTGCGAAAAATCTAATTCATTTTTACTCATCCTGAAATTTTGTGGCATCAAATATATTTATTCAGCATTGTGTCCAATGAGTTTTGGGTGATGAGAAAAATTGACGCGTATATGGATCTATATTTGTTTCAGAACGTGAACTTTGATTTGAATGCAAAATATCATGTGAGCAATTGTATCAACCAAAAATAAAATGCTTCCTCAAAGTTCTGATTTTATCCGATACAGTGACGTGACATGTCTGAAGCAGAAGTTTTTTCATACCCTGCCCTTCTTTTTGCATTTTCTTTATTATTCTTACTTTTGCTGGATTTTTGAGTTGAAAAATGCATTGAAGTTGGATGATGTGTACTTGAAATCAGTGAAGTAAATTAGACTAATGGTCATGCAAACAAAATTTCTTCCCATCTGGAAACTTGAATCATAGCAGATTAAAAAAGTAAATTGTTTACACAACATCCTTCCAGTGATTGAGAGTAGTAAACTTTTCTTTGTTTTTCTTCCCATGAATAGTGTTTTTCTCAAACAGGAAAAATGTGGAACTATCAACAGTTTGATTGAACATGCACTTACTATAATCAAATTACTCTTTCAAATAGAATCTCAAATCATTAGTATGCATCTCAAAATTAGTGCCAAAACAAAGCAGACATGACAATCTCAATTCTTGCAGAACATGTTGCTTGTTGCAGAAAATTTGGATCAATCTAAAAGTTTTTAACCATGCTCCACAATTTCCACAGAGGCCAAAATTCTGCAAAAAAGAAAGCCCCAAAAAAATGGCAGTGCGTTTTCTGGCAGTGCTAGTGGGGGCCTTTCTAGTCTCAGGCGTCTTGCTGAATGCAGCACCCACCAATGGAACCCACCAGAAACCCTCTGAATTCGTCTTCAAACACCACAACAACTCTGAACTGAGGAGGCTGCTGGATGGAGTGCAGAGCAGGTGTCCAGAATGGGCAGTGGTGTATGAGTTGCCAACAAGGTCTGTTTGGGACCAGCCACTGGTTGCCATTGAGATGACTGACAAGCCTGGTTCTCATGAAACGTGTAAGTTTCAATTTTTTCAATTTTATCTAGATTCTAAACCACACAGAATGCTTGAATTTCATGACCCTTCATCACAGCCAAGCCTCTCTGAGTCACATTTCAAGGGAACAGCAAAAAAAATTATTTAAGGAGGTTTTAAGTTGGGAAAACCAGCATTTTTGTTGTGGGAAGCATGGAAGAATTGCAGGAAATTGAAAAGGGTGATATTCTGGGTCTTGGATTGCTTCTTAAATGAGTTGATAAATGAGTTGATAGGACGTTTGGGCACGGGTTCATTTGCCCAATTAGTCCTTCACTTTCTTTCAAAATACTACAAGTACATTTTTTATTGCTTTCCTCTTTCCTGTGTCAAGAAAGTAATTGCCAAAATGCCTCAGAAAATTCAAGGTATGGAGGTTCAAGAAAAAAAACTTTTGAGTTACTGCTTCTATGGGAGATTCAGGCAGGAACTCAAAACTGACTTTAAGGAGGTATCCCACTTTGGGAGGTTGAAGTTATTGAGGTTCAACGTTCAACTGTATTATTCAATTGGTCCAATAAGCTTTAATATGAGTCATTTTTTCAAATGTAATGCCCAGTGGTGTGACTGGGCCACACAACTGGGCATGCCTTCTTCCCTGTGTGATCTGATGGAAATTTTCAAATCTAAAATTTCTCCAGTGCTCAGGTGTGGCTGGGCACCCTCAGTTAGTACCATATTTACTTGAGTACCATGTGCCCTTGAGTAAGGTGCGCACAGGGGTATTTCAGTTGAAAATTTTGCCAAAATCTCATCCCCAAGTAAGATGCGCACCCCAATTTTTAGTGAATCTAAAATAACCATAAAATTTCAAAAATAAAAACTAAAAATTGACTTAAGGCATGAATCAAAGAAAAATCCAATCAATTTTCAACTTTTTCAATACAAAAATGTTTTCTTCTAGTATTTAATTAGAAGAAAACATTATTAAGTATAATGCACACATAACTTCCTAAAACTTCTTGAAAATTTTGTACCCATCTATGATGCGCACCCCTTTTTTTCTTCTGAAATTTGGGAAAAAAGGTGCGCTCAACTCAAGTAAATACAGTACTTTGTGATAATTCAAAAATGTAAGTACAAAAATGCAAGAAAAATTGGCCAAAGCAGGTCAAGTTGTGGGACAAGGGTCAAATTAAAAGTCAACCTCCCATCAAATTTGACTGTCAAATTGAAGGATGGGTGAATTGCAAGGTACCACGTGTAACTTTCAAGCAAAACTTTTTTGTCAATGCAAAAATGCTAAGAAACTTCGCCAGTCCAATGAAAATTCTAGAAAAATTTGCTAGTCCACGAAAGATTCTCAGGAAATTTGCTGGGCTACGGGCCCAAAAAGGTTGGGGATCACTGGTCCATAGGGTTATGCACTTTGGGGGAAAAAAAGGAAGGGGGGTGTCGAAGGAGAAACGAGAGTCACGCTTGCATTAGCAGAAACCCACCATTCGGGAAAAGCAGGGAACCCCGTGTTGTGTTGTACTATACATATAAGGTTCTCACGCGGTCAGCAGAGAAGAATATAAGGCGTCTAACGCAGCATAAAGAAAAGCAACAACATAATGATGAACGACCGCTGTACCAAAGGAACCACTCTTCACCAACTGCTGGGGGTGGCTGGGGTGTTAACCGTTAAGAGGAAAAAGGGGTTTCTGTGCGAAAAAATAAGATACTCATTGAGGGGGGTGCGGAGAGGGAAGGGTTTCCCCGGAAGTTAGCAAGAGGGTCCTCTGAAGCATCCTTCATGCAGGATGGCTTGTCTGAATTTCCTTCCGGTTTGTCCGAGGGGGTCTAACAAAAGCTCTCGAAATATTAATTGAATAGCAGCATAAAACTAAGCTGACAAATAATTTTTTCCAGAAGAAAAAAACCGTGTTTTTCCGCAAGAAAAAAATAGAGAACTGCTTGACGTATTATGCGGGGATATTTCTGCAAAAAATTAACCTGGCAGCTTTTGGTTTTTTTTTCTCGCTCTCCAAAGATGAGGCCAACTCATCTTGCACTTTTTTTTGTGTAGCACAGCTTCTCTCTCAGAATTCTTTAAATCAACAATTTTTGACAGAAAAAAAACCGAAGAATTTTCATCTGAACAATAATTGTCTTTCATCTCAATTTTAAGCTGCTTGAATTTATATTCCAGATACTTTTGTAACATCCCTTCTATGAATACGTCAGCTGAGGTTCCTCAAGATACACAAGGAGGGCCAGAAAAAATTCAACAGTTTTTGGAATTCCAGTAGCTCAGTAGCAAATCAAGCTTTGATAATGAAAAAAAATCAACTGGAAGCTTGTTTGATTCCCTTTCAAATGGTATTAAAAGTACAGATTTAAAAGTACCGTACTGAAATTCAATGAAGACACACTTTCTGAAATCTTAAAGGATCAAGATAAACTGTTGGCCTCATATGATTTCTCATCAAAGATTCTCTCTAAATTGTTCATTCAACTAAACCTCATAC
>CAJPEX010001427.1:0-58183 GCA_905338405.1 Notodromas monacha | reverse complement strand
GCACGTGCAGCGGCAAGCAAACATTCCCTGCCCCGTGTCGCTTCCCATTGCCGACGTGAGTCCACTCATTTCATCCCCCGTATATTCCGTCTCCATTGTTTGGGGCTGGCTGAGGAAATAAAAAAAAAACCAAAAACAAAAAAAGAAAGGCTATGTTGTGACGGGATGTGGGTAAGGTCCAACATGTGCCTTGTGCTAATAATGGAAGTGGACGTGTGCTGGCGTTTTGATGAATATTGCGTATGCCTCCTCCCGGAAGTTTACCTCTTCGTTTATGAAGAGGAATTGCTTTCGTTGTCAATTTGGCAATGAGTAGTGCTCACTGCGTGTCACTCTTGTAGTTCAGCCGAGGTGCCTTGTTAGAGCTTCATTTTTACTTTGTGCGTCGATTTTTGCCATTCGAAAGAATCATTTTCTCAATGCTTGACATTTTTTTCTTGAAAGTCCTTGGTTCTTGCGCTCGTCCTATTTTCGCAAAATTGTTTGTCGTAAAGCAGTTGAAGATAAAAACAGATTTTCGGGGGAAAAATCCAAGAAATAGAGACCATGCAGTGCTGGTTTACAATATTTACCCGTTTCTATCGCATTACTGAGCTGTTCATTCAAAAAGCATCCATAAGGAAAGCTCAAGGTGAAGATTTTCCACGAAAATATTCATGAAACGCAGCGATTTTTCTAAATGACGACAGTATTTTCCTGACACGAAATTCGAGTCGTTTGTTATATTTTTTATGTTGATGTATGTCTTTACTATTCGTTAATATTGATTTGTCTAATTTTCGCTACAAAAAAGGGTTTCGTTGCGATGGTCGACTTCGGTCGTGATAAATTCCTGAACTGCAGTTTCCAATGATTTTTGAAAGCAAATGAAATGTCCCATTGTATGCAACGTTTTTGCTCTCCCTTTTTTATTACGGGTGATCGAGCTGAAGGTTTCAGAATTGCAAAGAATTTCGACATCAAATCGAGACACACTTCCTCACGAAATTCGAGAGACACGGAAATTTATATGGTCGATGTTTTTTTCATCGCCAAAATGTCCAGGTTGTCCTACTTTTTAAAAATTGACGTGACGCGTATTTCGTTCTCTAAAAAAGAAAAGGAAGCTTAGCCTGCAATTTCCGATGTGAATCTATTATAGGTTCCATGTCCGACTACTTTTTTATTTTTTCCGACTCTTTTATAAAGTACACAAAATTTTACTTCTCTTCGTTTCATGTTAACAAAAAGTGTACTACTCAAGCTTTTTTCTTTTTTAACTTTACAGTCAAAGAAAGTTGTATGTCATGTCGATTTTATTCACGAGACGAGAAGATTTTTACAAATGATGCTTTTCAATCTAAAAAAAATGAAGCATTGTATGATGGTTTTCTTGGATTATGATTTGTGGTTGACAGTTTGTTGGATAAGAACATGTTTTCTTTTGTTTTATCCCCTGGAAAAAAAAAGGTTTCCTTGCGATGGCCGACGTCGATCGCAGTGAATCCCCTGGACAACTCGCTGATCTTCGTGGATGAAGAGTCGGTGCTGCAGCTGAGCCAAGACGCCCAAATCACCACCGTGTTGGGCAACGTGTTCAAGTGCCAGGGCCAGCACGACGCGTCAGTCGGCCGTCGGTCCCCGGGCCCCGTCACTGCCGTCACCGTCGATTCCCGCGGGAACCTGTACGTGGCCGGCAAGTCCGCGACAGGCGACACTTTCCTGCTCGAGCTGGACACCGCAGGCGCCACTAGGAATCTCCTGAGCCAGGAATCCGCCGCCTGTTCGTGCGATGACGTGCCCAAGAAGAACGTGACCTGTTCGCATTCGACGAGGTGCGCCGTGCGGCGGTTTGAGCGCAGAAGCCAACGGAAGCCGCTGTAGTTCCGGTACAGACAGCCCGGACTACTATTCGACTAACGACAGCTGTCGTTCCCTAAGTTCCAATCATAAGAACCCTCTTCTTTTTTTTTTAAGATTATGTCTTCCACTTATTTATTTTATTTTTATTTATCTTTTTGGTGAGCATGCCCTGTTTACTCGAATATGAGAAGCCATCGAGTAAAAGACGAGCCTGTATATGCAATACAGTATATAATTTTTTGTTCCGAAAAATACATCATTTAAAATGTAAACAGCATTTTCGTTGCATCAGATTTTTCACACGAATCGAAGAAATCCGTCGATTCTACCAGAAGCAATGAAGCTGCCTGTATTTGCATGCATATGATTTTATGTACGAATATTCGAGCTTCTCGTCATCAAGATGGAATTCAAAACAAAATATTTTCAAAGTCTGGAAACAACTCACGAGGTTTTAAAATGTTATCGCTTATTGATCTTTCAAGACGTGTAAATTACTCGGTCTACTTTTTTTGGTCTACGTTGTAAATTAGTTTCAGGAATCGATTAAAAAGAAAAATTATGTGAATTACATTTTTGGATGAACAGCAAATTGATGCCATAGATCCCATGCTATTCCGGATGAATCTTCGTGTAACTTTTTCATTTTCTGTTAAGAGAAAAAATTGTTTTCTAGTTTCCAGCTGTGTGAACAATAAAATCTGATTCAGTTCACCTCGAAATGAATACGACAGCATTGAATTTCGTTCGTCTTTCGGATATTTTTGAAGCTTTTTCCTTTTACCTCAAGGATAAAAAATTAAATTCTTAATTTCGTTAATGTTTTGCGTTGTATATTCAGTGCAGTGTTTCTTGGCATTTTTTTTGTTGGATCGAGTGGTCAATAGATGGACATTGAATTAATGTTTTGCTTTTCTTTTCGAATCTTCAGATCTATTCAGTTGAACCATATCTTCCAACCGCTGACGAATCCGGAGATTTTTGGATTCCTTACGCCCCGACGCGGGAACTGTACGTTTTCAATCGTTACGGTCTGCACATTGCAACCAAGGACATCATCACCGGGAAAATCCAGTACACGTTCTTGTTGCTGACGAATCCGGAGATTTTTGGATTCCTTACGCCCCGACGCGGGAACTGTACGTTTTCAATCGTTACGGTCTGCACATTGCAACCAAGGACATCATCACCGGGAAAATCCAGTACACGTTCTTATACAGCGTCAACACCAGCTTCGGTAAACTGAACAAAGTTACTGACGCTTCGGGCAACAAAGTCTCGTTCATCAGAGATTACCGGAACGAAGTTACGACGATCGAGCTGACTGACGGCCACAAGTACCAGGTATAGTACCTCTTCGAGGCATTTTAGAGAAATTAAAGCCTCAGGGTATATAACTGGTATCGACTTTTAAAAGACTTGGGGGTTCTCAGAACCTGATGAGAAGGTAATTTCCCGAATTTTAGTGGCCCCGGAAAAACTGTTAGCTTTATGTGAGTTTTCCTCGAAGATTCTCTCTAGATTTTTTAATCAATAAAAATTATCTGGGAACATGCTGAACGCGTTGTGCCTTAATTTGTGCGCAGGGAATGCATTATGCTTATGTCGTCATTCTTGTCATCAAAAAAATTTTGGCAACTCATTGTTTTTGCATTTGTGTGTAATTTGATGTATTTTCCTTTAATACTCGTATTTTAAGTTATTCCTACTTTTTATACGCCGAAACGAGTTGAATGGATGTGTGGGGAGATGTGGAAAATTATGTCTTTACCTTGTGCATGAAAGCTGACAAATAAAGTTGCAAATAAAGCTTGGATACGAGAATTGGTTCATACGTTCTGATACTTTTTGAAATACAGTTGATCCAATTAAGTTTCAACAATTCCGAATTTTTTTACGACGCATAACTCCATCATTTGGCAACAATTCAGCGCTGTTCAACATACTCTCCGCCGATAACAATGCATTTTTTTCATGCGATAAATCCAAAAATCAAAAATGTTTCGAAAATCAAGTTCCGTTAGTTGATTATAAGCTGCGCTTCGATGGCGTAAATCAATATCTATCCGTTTCGTGCCATTTTTTCACTCTGGAAACAGCCGGAAGTCACGGGGTGCCTAACCAACTAACCAAACTCGCAAATCATTCAAAAATAATTATTAATTTTTCGGGGGACATTTTTTCATCAGGTGCAAGTGTCCAGACGAGGACTGCTCGAGCGGCTGTCGTGTCCTGAGAATCGGGAGTATAGATTCGAGTACAAGGCGGATCACGACTCCGGGTTGCTGGTGTCGAAAACTGTGGCCGAAGCCGGGTCCACGTCGCATGTCTACGATTACGACGAGTCTGGAAAGTTGGTAGGAGTGACGACACCGACGGGCCGCAGACTCGAATTGGCAGCATTCATTCAGCCGGGCGAAAAGCCCTATGTTGTGTGCAACATCGATGGCGACGAATTCACAATCCGGATCGAACGGAATGCGTCTCGCGGCGTCTTCGACGATGGTGAGTGAATTTAATTATTTGATTATCCTGCAGTTCGTAATGCTCCACTCAGTTCTTATTTTCAAAATCTAATTTTTGAAAGAATATGCTTCATATAATGAACAGTATTACTTCGCGAGGAAATATGGAAGCCATCATTCAATTGAATCGGGATTTTTTGCTTTTTTTAACCGGTGAACCCTTTTAGATAGTTCGAACATTTTCCTTAAGAGAATATGACAGGCTTTCAAATATAATAAGCTTCAAATGCGTATCAAAATTCTGGAAGGAACAGAATAAAAAAAAAAAGGAATCGTCGAAAATTGAATCAATCTTCTTCAATTCGTGGAATCAGCATGATCCACCATTATTTGCCTTTATTTCGAGTCTATACTCATATATTGTACTTTTTACCCGGAAGATGGTATTCCAAAAATTGTTTTAGTCTAAAATCAAAAGCCGCGATGGAAATTTCTAAAACGAAATTTTCGGCCTTCACAAAATTTGCAAATAGGCCACAGTAACTCGAAGGATATTGTCTACAATCGAAAAAAACGCCTAAAAGTTGTGCTGACTTGTACTTGAAGTGTGGAAAAAAATGTTTTTAAAGTTTGAAATATCCGTGAGCAAGAGTTTTGGAGAAGACAATCTGCTGATTTATTCCGAAGCTGGTGTACTTTAGCGTGGGAGCCTTGCGTTTAAAAGTTCACTGATCAGATGCAATTTCTGTTTTTAATTATGCGCAGGGCTCATTTTCTCTTAAAAGTTATAAAGTCTCCTTCGAATATGAAGTCGTTTTCCCCTGAGATAGCTGACCTAGATCAGTGTGCTGTATATAGTCGAGTATACCTATACCGCAAAAGCTATCAGACGGACAATACGTTAAAAAAATAATCTTGAAAAGGGAAGCGCAAAAATGAGCCAGCGTGAAAATGCGTGTCAAATCAAGCATTTCCCGGAAAGTGTTCAAAGAACGAGAAGTAGACCAATAGGTCTTTGGAAATGCTCACGTGAACCATGAAAGGTCAATTGCTAAAAACACCAAATGCATATCGACTCTCTCTAGATTTCTAGAACAATTTTCTCTGTAAAACGAATTTTTTCTCTGCGCATTTTAAAGGGGTTATTTACGACGAATTTTCTTTTCTGGTCCTCTGAATTTCCTTGAGCAGAAAATCCAGCTGTATGAAAAAAGTATTTAGCGAATACAATAATTCGCTAAGCCCATACTTTTGAACCTTCAGGCGATCAGGACAAAAATTAGCGGACACCTGACCTAAGTTAATGCAAGAGATGCTTCAGATCATGGAAAAATACGTGCGGTTTGAAGTCTTTTAATATATTTGTAAAATTATAGCAAAATTTCTTAGTCCCGAGTGCTCCTAAAAACGGTGACAGGTTAACGGCGTTGCAATAAGGTTAAAGCAAAAATGTTAAAAAAAGTCTATAACGAGATTTGATTATAGTAGGTCTCAAACGCTTCGTATTGTGACAAGATTCTACTGTGTAGATACTTAACTCACTTTACTGGACTTATGAGTGTTTTAAGCTGTCATATAACTGTACCGAATCGACTCCTACACCCATTAGATCCAAGTGCATTTGAAAAGTAATATTCTGTGTCTCATATTTGAGCTTCCCGAGAAGTCCATTAGTCCAAGGCGTATTTCAATCGATCTTTCGCCCACTTCAATAAATGCGGTGGGGGTTGATTTTTGATTCGCCGCATCATGCAGCAATTAAAGTGTCAGATGAACCAGATAAACCCCGCAGTGTCGGATGATTAGTGACGATGACGTGTTCTCCGTGGGTGGCGTCGAGATTGACTGGTGGGGGTTGATTTTTGATTCGCCGCATCATGCAGCAATTAAAGTGTCAGATGAACCAGATAAACCCCGCAGTGTCGGATGATTAGTGACGATGACGTGTTCTCCGTGGGTGGCGTCGAGATTGACGAGTGGAGTGAAACTCGAAAAGATCTATACTTTCCGCGGCGTCTTTTGTCTTGCATGAGTACTCGGTTTGATACATTAGTCTATATCTTGTAAACAGCTAAGAGTATCAGTATTCCTTAGTTTTGATGCCGAGATTGTTCTCTGCTTAGACCTTATTTCAGTAACATGTCTGAGGCAAATATACTCGAGTATCACCTTGAGAAGTTGTGTATGCATTCGTGTCGGATCGGATGAGATGAGATTATATATTTATACGCGTGCTTGGAAGGACTTCCGCACGGTGATGTCGCTGTGTGTCGGCAGGATTCTGCGATTATTTTGCAGAAAATGATGTTCTAAAAATACTTAAAAAGAAGACATTCGAATAGAAGATTTGGTAATTTTGCAAACAAATAAAGGGTGTTCAAAATGATGTCGCTGTGTGTCGGCAGGATTCTGCGATTATTTTGCAGAAAATGATGTTCTAAAAATACTTAAAAAGAAGACATTCGAATAGAAGATTTGGTAATTTTGCAAACAAATAAAGGGTGTTCAAAATGGACTTGAATGAAGTTTGTGAAAAGCGCTCTAAAATACGCGATGAAATACAAAACGACGGCTTGTCAATTTGTTGAATCAAACCAAAGCCATTTTAAGATCCCTCATTCTGCTATTACTTTTTTGCAGAAAATGCAGTTCTAAAAATACTTCAAAAGAAGACATTCGAAGAGAAGATTTGGTAATTTTGTAAACAAATAAACGGTGTTCAAAACGGACTTGAATGAAGTTTGTGAAAAGCACTCTAAAATACGCGATGAAATACAAAACGACGGCTTGTCAATTTGTTGAATCAAGCTAAAGCCATTTTAAGATCCCTCATTCTGCCATTACTTTTTTTTCAGAAAATACAGTTCTCAAAATACTTCAGAAGAAGACATTCGAATAGAATATTTGGTAATTTTGCAAACAAATAAAGAGTGTTTGAAAGCGAACTTAATGAAGTTTGTGAAATGCACTCAGTAGTACGTTCCAATGTACTACGGCAAGACAACTTGTCAATGTGTTGAATCCAACAAAAGCTATTTTAAGGTCTGCGCCATTCTGCTAGTACTTTTGCAGAAAATACAGTTCTCAAAATACTGTACTTCAAAAGAAGACATCCCATAGAATCACCGTAGAAAGTATATTTGTTAAATTCCTAGAAAAAGAAAACTTGGCTGATAATACTTACTCATGAATTATCGCTGCGTTGTTCTGTGCCACCGAACTTTTCCTCGCACTCGTTTCACAAAAGAATGATGAAGTCAGTAACTTTTTAAAATTGGAAGCCAACTTATTTTTTTTTCGAAACGAAACAAAGTTCGAAGTTCAATGGAGAATAAGTTTCCGAAAAGCCCCTTCGGACATTGGGATGTTTATTCCTCGCCACGCTTCCTTCATTCCAACGACGAGGAATTAGGCGAGAGGAAAATGCAATTTGAGAACAATTTTCGAGCTGGGGCGAGAGGCAAAAGTAATCGTCCACACGATGCCAGAAGAGACCCAGTGTTGTGTTCCCCTGCTTGAAGTAGTACTGGGGGAAGTTCATAAGTTGCAGGAAATAAGTACTGCATCTTCAAGCTCAACGAAGAACGTTTCCATTGGAGTCGAGAAATTCCGAGCCTTGGTTATTTTTTCTTGTGACGGAGGAGGTCGGGAAGATTTCGGATAACCTATTATCGCCGAATCGCGTCTGGGAAAAATAAATTGAACCTCTCGTATTTATCATCTTCTTTTGCCGATGCTGAGGGGGCAAGCATTTTTTTTTCAAAGTCAAGTGTGAAGTTATACATAACTTGCCAGAACTGGATCGTAAGCGGTCAATCGGCCACAAATCAATAAATTGAAATGAGACTCACAATCTTTTTTTCGCTTCCATGACGCACAATTAGATTATTCACGTGAGAAAATGTGAGGTATTGTAATCTATTTGCTAAATTATGCTGGAAAATCCATCGAGAATGGCATAAATTATTCAGAAAAACGTTGAAAATTCTCTGAATGAGGATGTATTCTTTTCAAAAAATGTATTCAAAATCGATTACCAAAATTGATTACCGTGTGCACCGTTGCAGAAAGTGTATGATCATGCAAAAATATGTTATTACGTTGAATGTATATTTGATTGATCATGCGGAAAAGTTCGTTTAAATTAAAAAAAAAGGATTTTGCTCTGACGTAGCTGTGAATTATAACGCAAATAAACTGAAACCCTGTTTCATATTTAAATAATCAATCCGCGTTTCCTTCCGTTGATGTTCACCTTCCAATGTTCGATACTGAATTCATTCTGCAAGAGCGGAAGTATCCATTGCTTCCAGATGGCTAAAATCCTTCTGAGCCACTCTGACGACGTGTGTCCCTAAATTAGAAATTAATGTGACTGAAAGCCTTCTTCAGAATTGATCAAAGAAATCTCCATTAATTTATCCTGATTATAGCCTCGAAAACTTATGGAACTTCCCTCGGGTTCATTTTGCTCAACCCCATCCCGAAGTCTCTTCTCTTTTTTTTTTTTTTTGGACATCGGCGACTGGTAACCCCTCCGTGCCCGGCTGGTGGGGATCTTTCTTTCCTGTCCAGATGTTTCTTGTCTGGTCGGCGCATGGATTCCGACTTGGAAGGAGGCGTGCTTTGTGAGACTCAGGAGCGAACAAATCTTTCATCTGGCTTCTTCGTTTTATCGAGGGTTGTTGAACCAGTTCAGTTTACTTCAGTCGAACGTCTGGGATGTGTCAGAGATAATTTAAAAATCGAGCGATGCGTCTGGCTTCGGTGTACACTCTGGGTTCGGAAGATGTTGAGGGCATCAGATTCGAAGCCCCGGCGGGGTTAAATTGCACCGATGATCACACATATTCCGAATAATTTGTTTACTATGCCAAAAAGAGTTTTCGAGATATTTTCGAAAAGTTTGCACTGAAAATGATGGTGTGATTAGGATGGAAAGCCATTCGGATGTTCAGTAGAAGCCAAACGATCCGACCCTCGAAAAAAACATCACCACATCAAAATAACTTTGAGAAGAAAGTTTGAAAGAAGAAAAAATTCGGATGAAAACTCAAGTGCTACCTTTTGATTCAAGGCAGATTTTATGCGAGTTATTCAGCGAATGACCGAAGCATCAAAGTAATACTGTACAAGGAAATCTCGTTACTGCGAAGCCCTTGGGTCTTGGAAAATACCTTTGTTTAAAAACTCCTTATAAAAAGCCTCAAATGACGGTATGGCCATATAATGTACAAGAGGGAACTCAAAAATGAATTCTCTTTAAACAATATTTCTTAATAACGATGTTTGTTGCAAAGAGATTTTTGTGATATGAAGAGACCCCTGTGTGGCAATGAGAAATCTGTATTCATGAAAGTAAAATCTTCTACCCCGTCGTTTTAATGCGATGCTTCTTCTGATAATAAATGCGTTTATCGGAGTCACATTTTTCATTTATTTTGCTCCCTTCAAACACCACGGGAATGTTCTCTTTATCACAGGCGTGATACGTTATAAAACGAATGAAAATTTCCTAGCCTATTCATTTTTCCATCCTTTTTATTGTTGTTGATTCAGCTTATATATTCTACGTGTCCCTGAAGACCCTGTTCGAGGCCCTCTGGTATGGAATATTCTTTACGATCTGGCTCGAAAAAAAAAGGACTTCGAATCCGGGGAAACAAAACCGAGAAAAATGATCGTTACGAGCTACGGATAATTTTAATTACATGTAAGGCGACAAAGTTACAGCTGATCTCGGTGCGATACATTTTAATGAACAAAAAACACAATTCTTAAACCAAAATGGGTTCCTGGCCCTTTTCAAGGAAAAAGAAGGAAAATCAAGGTTTCATCTGTGTACAACGACGCGGGACACACAAGGTCAAGAGAATATTTTGCTTATCCTTGGAGTTGTGTCCAAAAATTCCCTCTGTAAGAGTACAGGAACGGTTGCAGGTTTAGGGAGCTGAGTGCGTCATCACTCTCTTCTTCGACTGCCCGCCTTCTTGGGTAAAGGACCCAGAGCCCTGTGCCTAGTCCCAGAAGAAGTTCGCGTGCACTGCAGGCCCGGTACCCAAGCAGGCATACCATAAATGAGGGTTCGCGGATATTTTCCCCATCTAATGCTTATACAACCTGCAATGTCCACAGAAATTCTTGTCCAATTAAAAAAAAATATCTTGCACAGCTTGAGCTTTTCATTGATGCATTTTTATAACGAATAAGAAGTGATAAAATATCGCGAGAGACCCGTTTGTTTTGGACTGAATTTCCATGCAAATTTAAAGCACGACCTCGCGTACTAGAAGTACTCCTTCTTTTGCGGTTGATGGAATTCTCGAGAAGAAGATCCCGATCAGCACTTTTGCTGGACCACGCACAGTACTTTTTTAAAGCTTGGAATCCGGTCGCTAAGATAAACATTTATAAGAGCTTCGGAAACGGGGTTAGGATGAACCAGTACTTGTACTGATTTATGACTGGGGCTAGAGAAAGTGTAATGTACTGTACCCGGATTTCCTTTTCTTCGATCGTAAACCACCGCTGAATTAGCCTGTATAAATTAAAAATTAAAATACCGATTATGTGATTAAACCTCGTGATAAGCTCAGGCAATCGAGTCATGGATTAGTTTTTTTTTCAAAAAGTTGTGATTTTATAATCATTTTTTTGAAGCCATAATTTTTAAATGAAATCTAGAAACGCATTTCGGTATGGGATTTGCTTTCGGAATCAACGTACCGTAATTTTGAATACAGTAGTCCGTGGATTTTCAAAATCGCCAATTTTTGTATGCCGATCGTGTTTGGAGTTTAATGCAATCAAATTATTTCATAACTTCTAAATTACTGCATAAAAAACTTAAGATAATTACCCTCGTGCACGTGTAAGCCTGACGTCGTAAATAAAGCATTAACGAATATATTGTACACGCAATTCTTTCATGGTTTAATCCCATTCTGTCCGACTTTTCCTTGCTTGTCGGAAGGAAAACATAGGCTTCGTTCGCAAATTTCCTCAATTTCTCGGCCGCAAAATCGATGAGACCCGATTTGTGGCCAGGAAAGGATTTCCAACGAGAGAAGGATGCGCTCGATAATCGTCGTTTCGCTGAAGTTCTCTGGGATTCGAGAAGTGATTTATTCAGGGTTGGCGTCGATTTTTTGTGACCATCGATCTCCATCCTTCTCCCTGTGATCTTGATCCCCATCCTTCCCGAAAATATTTCTCTTTTTCATACATGTTTGTAAATTGAGAGGTTGGGTTTCCAGGAATTCTCGGGGAAAAGTGTACGGGTTCCTGTTGAATTTTCCTCACGGGATGGGATTTTTCGTTCAATTTTTGTTTTTTTGCGTTTGTCGATGACGAAGTTGAGGAGACTTTGACTGGTTGAATTTCGAAAGACTCGTGTTATCTCGTGATTTTTTTTTTACTGTGAATCCAAATTTCAAGAAATTTGCCGTTGACCCCATGTTTGAGCCGCTGGAATGTGAGAGACGGAGAGGATTTCCGAAGAGGCGGAAATAGAGGAGATGCGGATTTGCTCGAGCATTTCTGGAAATGGGGACTTTTCTTTGAAAACTGCGTTGTTCCCTTTTCCGGACTCGAAAGTCAATGCGAATTTACAGGCCAAAGTAAATCCGGTGCTGAGCGGAACTCGTTTTAAACCGCGCTTTATTGCGAAACATTCGTATGCCGTATTATTCATATTTATGCTCGGATCTTCTGCGTCCGGATTTCAACGCAGATGTACCGTATTTTACGAGGATTCTTTCAAATGCTTTATTTTCCACCAACTTGAGTACCCGAGTTTCTTGGAATTCTCCGAAGGAAGGATTTCCATGGATTTCAGTCTTCAACTTGGGCAGCTTCTTGCTCGCCAATTGAC
This sequence comes from Notodromas monacha, assembly GCA_905338405.1. NCBI lineage: Eukaryota > Metazoa > Arthropoda > Ostracoda > Podocopida > Cyprididae > Notodromas > Notodromas monacha. The sequence continues at coordinate 46,003 of CAJPEX010001427.1, read as the reverse complement.
ATTTATTGTCCTTTTCGTATTCATTGTCGACGACAGAAAATTAAAAAATACAAAACCTGAAAATGGGCGACGTTTATGATTGTACGACATGTATGAAATTTTTCCTGCAGGAGATAATTTAATTTTTGGGAATATTTGACATCAATTATGCGGCTGCTGAATTACAGTACTCAAATATTGCAGGTATGCATTGACGTATTTCATTTTCCTGATGGGATGCACTTCGATTTCTGCCCTCCTTCCATTTCGGAAAACCAAAGTTGAAAAAATTGTAGGTAAATTTTACTATATGAAATTAAATCCATCTCCATCGAACAAGGGAAGCAGCACAAAATGGACAAAACTTTTGATGCATATCTTGTATCAAACAGTTCGTGAGATGGGCTGTATTTCAACGCTGCAAGTCGTTGTTGTTGCAGAATCAGTCACGTGTTGAAGTTTTAATTAATGATCATCACTTGCGTTCGTCTTTGGTTATTAGACTGCAACTTTTGATCACAAAGTTTGAGCTTTATGGTCATCATGCAGCCCATCATTCGAGCTTCAATTCTGTGGCTATGGATGAAATCAACGTCAAACTGAAAGCCGTTATTAAATTCTTCTCAAGAGTTTCGCGAGTGCGTAGGCCTGAACTTCACCGATATCAGAGTATTTCTCCTTCGGAGCCTCTTCGTCCGTTTAATTTGAAAATTGATCAAATTTATTAAATTTTTATTGATGCGCAGGTGACGTGAAAAGCTGGGTGTCGAGGTACGCAAACGGATCGTTCGTGTTGCAACACTCGACGGACGTGTCGTTGCGTGGTCGGGCTGCGGCGGATCATCCCGTGCTGAAATCGTCGCAGAGTGTCGAGGCTCAGGTTTTTCCCTTGCCGCAAAACCAAACAGTAACGTTTGGCACTGTCGACAATGAAGTGTCGTCAGTGTGGAACATCGACGTCGAACAGTCTGAGGAACCCTGGCGGATCCGACGTCTACTCAAGGTCAGTCCTTTTGGACTTTGTTCAGATTTATAATGATTTAGCTTTTATAAGCTTTCTCATTGAATTCCGCTGACGAGAGCAAAATTTGAGTAGAGTTGAAAAAGATTCAATTGAATTTCTCCCTGATGGGTGTTCATTTCGTTTTTTTTTTATTTTCCCTGAAGGGTTCAGTATTAAATTTCTTTTACGAAAATGTGCTAAAGCTTTTTCTGGATTATTTATGTTTTCATTCCATGGGTTTTCAACCATTCTAATATATTTATGAATCCCATTACGGTACATACAGTACTTTGTTACTGCACCAACATTTATTGATGCGCATTGAACAACATGGTTTTATAGGCATGAAAAAAATTATAGACATGATAGATATGACATTGAACAACATGGTTTTATTTTTACACATGCCAGTTTTGACGCCGTTTGTGTCTCACGTATCACAAATCTGCATTCCCTGGATTAAATTCACATTAAAAATAGAAATCTTTGTGTTTTGCGTGGGGGTGTTCTGGGACCACATTAAAATCAGCAGAATTTTCTAAATTTTGTGCATGGAGACTTACTTCATAAATTTTTTTCATTTTCGGAGAAATGTTGTTTTTGGGGCACCACTCGTGAGCTTAGAGCTTTAGTTAGCTTGAGCCAAAGCATATCAGCAGCAGATTTTGCATTTTCTATACCTTGGTTCAGTATTACATTTCGCAGTTTTTTTGCGTACGAAAATCCGAGCACACAATAGAACGATCTGGTCGCAAATTACGACTCAGGTAAGAAAAAAAAACAAGAAGAAAAGAAACACGAATAAATATACTCTGGGGGAAAAGAAGAGGAATAAGTGTCGTGTAACGGAACCATAGGAAGTTGGGCCATCCCTCGTCTCTTTCCCCTTCTCAACGTGTGGGTAGCTCATCCCCGGGAAAAGCGTCCATTACGGGAACACACAAAACCTGGGGAGGGTTTCGAATTACACCAGAGGGGATAATCCTGGGCGTCGTGTCGGGATCATCGTCGCTTCGAAGAGAGGTTAATGAGCGACGGGTTCGGAGGGAAGCGAAAATTACCCTCGCCAGCCGGGCGACGCTTTTCAGCGAGGAAACTTCGTTTATACATACTGTACATTGTAATACTGTACGATATTTATTCATAACTGCAGCTGTAATACCTGCTTCTTTTTTTTTTCATTCAAGTTAGCCCGAAATAATTATTGTTGATTAGTCGCTGATTTTATTTTTTTATGACGTTTAAAATGCCATGGCGTCAAGTATTCGCGCGCGAAAAAGCCTAAACGTGTTTCTCCCAAACGCAATTCTATGCTTTAAAATTGTCTGAAGTTCAATGAACCGAAATTGTACCTACGTGCAAATTTTAGTGCTGGAGTTAGAACCCCGAATTTTCACCAATATGTCCTTGTGCCGGAGTTATAATTCTTAATTAAAATGCGAAAACGAGCTCGTAACTTCCGACGTGGCATCCTTACGTGTTTTATTTTCGCTAAAACCTTAGTTTTTGGGCAATTTACTGTACTTGGTATTAGGGCAGGATTGAAACCAGAATGGAACTCGGGATCTTCGTCGTTCGAACCCGTGCCAAAACTGTTCAGCTGCAAATATCGCAATTCTACCTGGTATTGCCTTCCACAGTGTTTGCTTATCAAAAAATCGAAGGACGCACCTGATTCTGAAGAAATCGAATTTTATTCAAGTGCTTCTCACATTCGCTCGTGAATTTTTTTTGCTTTTTGAGGCATCAAAAATGGATTTTCATAGTACAGTATGTCCGATTGTTAGGAAGGGGTTTAAAACTCATTGACTCTAATGACTGTGTGTTCATTTAAAATTGCTTTCGGCATCCCAGAAATAGGTGTTATCCTACGAGAACTCGAATTCAAGACATTGGCGATGATAAGACGTGCCTGAATTCAATTGCCCTTATTTTGACGTGCACAAATACCTATGAAATATATTTTTTCCTGCGAATGTGAGGCGCACTCGCATTAGATCCCAATTTGTTCGGGATCAGTGGCGTTTGTTGATGCTTCTCTTGCTTCAGTCACCAGCTTGATCTCCTCAAGCATTTTCAATATAAATCAGGATTTAAGGGTTGTGATCTTGAGCTAAAAATGGCGGTAAATATTTGTTGCGTTAGACGATTTTTATTCCGGAGTTTATATTTGTCCGAAGTGATGGAATATGTCACCTGAAAATATTGTATCATCGAATGTAAAACGCAGTTGAATATACGACTCGTCCTGATGTTTTTTTTTTATACGAAAAAGAAGGTTTTAAATTTGAGGAGAAGTTGAACTGCGAAGTACTAACTGCCGTATAAATCTGCTTGCTTCGTTAAAATCCTTCGGGGAAAAGGCTCATCAATTTATAATCTGTTGTTAAAAATAAAAAGATTGAGAAGCTTCTCCATTTCATAAATTTCCAAGAATATTGTACAATAAACACTATCCCATCACGTCTTCTTTGAGCTTGTTCAGTACTTGTTAGAGTTGTTCAATTCAAGGCCAGTAATAATTTCTAGAAATTGCTGTTTCGGCATTTGAAAACGCTTGGTCGGAGAAGTCTGTGTTTTTTTTTATTCAGAGTGGTCCAAAAAGAAATCTCCCCGTTTTTTTTTTCAATATTCCGTGTTTTGAATGGCATGAGTTGACACAACTCCAGCAAGTATTTCTTAAAACTCAGTTTTCATTAGATCTTCTGTGGAATGCTGTCAAATTTATGGCTTTACTCATCACGTGCAGAGAAATTTCAAAGAATTCTGCATGCAAAAATGACGCGAAGGATCCTTTTCGCGAAGGTTATTAGGGTTCGCACGAGGATTGTGTTCTATCAATGATTCGCTACAAATGATCTCCGTTCTTCAAGGTTGCTTGTGAACTTACGATTTACTGTATCAACTGTACACTATGTTTGTGAGGATGTCGAAAGGAAAGAAAACGATTCTGGTGTATGCAAATTGAAGCTACATCTTTCTTATACTGTAGTTCCGCGCGCCATGAGAAAAGATTCGATTTTCACGAATGTTTCCTGTTCTGGACGATTTTTTCCTCGAATTAATCACTCAACAGACGTTTCGCGAGCGATAAATTCTTTCATTCTCTGCAATATTCTTTAAAATATGCATCTTAAATGCTGTCTTAAGAAAATAGCTTTGATCAGTATGCTCGAGTGCGTGCGTATCCCCCGACGGGTGCGAATTGGAGCTCGAAAACGCTCGGGTTGACAGATAAATTGGAGCTCGATTGCGAAGCGTCCGTTTTCCTGATGAGTTTCGTTCGCACGAACCGTTTCGTTTGTTTGCAATTCATAACACGTATATCAGAGTCGTTGGATGGGATATGGGACTATGGCGCACATGCTTTTGACAACAATCGTCGCTGATTAATTTCCATATTATGAATGGCTCGCTCGAACATTTCCCGCGCTGCTGAAGGATCCGAATGCATGCTGCTGCCTTTCTCTCTCTCTCAGTTGGATTTCAATTACACGGTCGTTCCGGAAGCAATAAAATTGTTTTCGAGTGGGGGAACAGAGGGGTTTCGTTGAATTCCGCGCATTTCACGCCGGAAAAGATTCGCAAAGCGCGTTTCGTCGTGTGTGTGTGTTGCGGGGAGCAGTGCAATTTTCTCGTCCACGAGAGTTATTTGCATCCGAGGCCATCATCCGGGTCGCCGCCTCGTGGCATTTCAGCATGCAGGGCCACGAATCCAATTAGCGCCGCTGGTGCGCTTCCTTCTTCTTCTTCTTCCTCTTCAAGGCCGTGCCATCTCGGGGCGCCGGCGGGAAAGTAATGCGGAACCAAGAAAAAAAATAAATGATGGAAACCGAGGAACGGAAAAGTGGAAAAGGCTCGTCTGAAACTTCTTCATTCCCTTCGTTCCCGGATGATTTAATGATATTTCTCATCGATTTCACGACTCGTCGTGATCTGGAGCGAAGGGCTTTCTGAACTCGGGTCTCACCCATGGCAATTATGAATGAACGAGGGGAAAATTTATTTGAAAGGAAATTCGAAATGCAGAAGCTGGCTCTTTAAACGGAGATGAACTCTCTCTATCTCTCTCTCTCTCTTTACAACAATGTTGCCTAAAAAAATATATTTTGTGTAGAAAAAATATATTTTCCTCCCATGGGATTCTCTCCCCATGTTATATGTGTTCGCTTTAACGAAATTCTCTCTACGACGAATATTTTTCCCTCTTGAATTTCGGTCTGGAGAGAGTCCGTTTGTAATAGACAACAATGCATTCATAAAAGGTTAAAGATCAAAAACAGGTTTTTTTCAGATTCTTCTATTTTGAAAATGGTCACGAAAATCTGATCAGGAGGAATTTAAAAAAAAATTGAAATGGAGAAGAGAAACCTGTGTCATTATACTCGCATCGAAGATTTCTTTCTTGATTTTTCAGCTCATATTTTTCTCAATGCTACAAAAGTTTATCAATGTTTTAAAAACATTATTTCGACTCGTTGAACATTTAATTTGATTGAACTTGTTCAGTCATTTTTTTAAGGGAAACATTCGTATGTGCAGTAGTACCAGAAAAATCGGAACGAAATTTAAATCTACGTACGGTACTTCAAAGTTTAAACCATAGAAACTTGTATTTTGCATCCGAATACAGCAATTTGTCCGATAATCATGAAATTTGTGAAACCGTGTTCAGTATTGTGAAAATAATGTGTATATAACGCAAGGCGGAAGCACGGATTTCATTTTGGCGATTAACTAAATAACGGTCTCTTGTTGATCGTCGATTCGAAAACCGAAATACAGTACTGTTCAGCAGTAAAAAAAAAGTCATTTTTTCGAATAATTGCTTTCCCTTTGACTTACCACTTCGGCTTGATGAGAACAAACGGTACGTGTCAGTGTCCAATACTTGCCAGTTTTTACTATATTGCTGATGCTGCTGATTTCAATCCATTTCCTCGTACAGTTCACACCTCAAAAGACTGAGAACCAAGAGAACCATATGAAAAACCGAATCCACCCATCCCAACGTAACCCACGGTCGTTTCAAACCCAACTTGGCGAGTTTCAAACGATCGAACCAACACCACAGTTGAACTTTGATAGCCCGAAGCTTCTCAAGTCGATTTGTTTTTTCAAGTCCCTGTCTGAATTCCCTTTTTTTTAAATGCATCGAAAATCTCCGTAACTCGAATTTTCTCAGGCCTTTTGTCTATTATTATATTGATAGAGGAAAGAGAAAAGCAATAAAGAAGTAACTTGAAGTTTTTTTTGAAAGGAAATGAAAGACTAATTAAGCAAATGAACCCTTGCCTCCAAGTTCAGCATCCTGACAACTCATTTAGGAATCATTTTAAGGCTCAGAATATCCCCAAATACGATGTCCTTCAATTCTTTTCTTCTATGTTTCCCACAACAGAAATGCTTCTTTCCCTGACTAGAAACCTCCTTAACTCGATTTTTTTTTTTTGCTGGTCACTTGAAATTCGACTATAACATGAATTAACTGTGGCATAAAAATGTTGGAAATTGCTCAGTCGTTATATTTGCTCTTACGTCGGAAGCTTTCATCTTAGGAGATACAGTACAGTAATTGCTCTTTCGTAGACTTTCTCACCTGATGGTTAACCACTTGGTACACTTCCGATCTATTCCTGCAACTGTTCTAAAATTGACACACCAAAGAAAAGAGAGGAATAACTCAAACTTCCGGGATACCCCGCAGGACACGGATAGCATCTACTCGCTCGCATCCGGTGATGAACCCGTTCCCCTGCGGTGCGAATTCATGAGGTTATATACGTACGCAGACGAGCCTTGTACCGAGTAGAAAGAGGAATGCGGGGTGGTATACGTGTACTGTATAAAAGAGGCCGGGGTCCAATTATTTTGCCTGACGCATCCGGGGGAAAAAGGCGTCGCAGGTGGGACGAGAAATCCACTTCACGCTGTCTTGTCCGAGTTACAATTTTGCTCGCGATGACAAATTTTTTTTCTTCTTTAGAGAAGTAAAAAAAAAATGTAAATGTTTTTCAGACATTAGCGAAATCGTGTTTGACTCTTTGTGGTCTCGATCGATCGCTCTTTGTCCTTTTCCTTGGAATTCTTCTCTTCTTTCTTTTTTTGCCTTGCGCCATGACCGATTTTCATGTTTCTCGGAAAATGAAGGGAATGGGGGTAAAAGGATGATCGATTTTAATGCGATGAGCCCCGCAATGACTCAACAACGTTTCCCCGTGATGAAAAGCAAGCATTTCCATGATTAAAATTCATAGCGTCGACAACAAAATTGGTCAAAGATGGAATGATCGAATTCTCAGATCATCAATTACGAAATGCGATCAAATACAGTGTCTTTCTAAAATTTCAAAGTCGCCTTTAACGTCATGCAGCTTTCAGTCGAATAATATCTCGGATGGTCAGCGACGTATCTGATCGAATTCTCAGCTCTTCGAATGGCCAAATGCGATCGAATATGTTTTTAAATATTCTAATTCGCTTATAATGTCATTCAGCTTTCAATTGAACAATATCCCGGATTTTTTTTTCGATGAGTACCCGAATCATCTTCTTTTGGCAATGAAACATTTAATTTCAACTTTCCCATTTTGAAGAACTCGTGAAGGATCAATGAGGAAATATCTGTCTGTAGTGCTATTAAAAAATTTACCGTACTTATAATATTTGTCGTGGATTTGGAAGCATTGAGCGAAGAAATGATTGAGTGTGGGTATTATACGGTATTATACACTTTATATATATTTTACGGTATTATAATCACTTGGGTAATGCGTGAAACAGTTAATCTTCACGTTTTGTGCATTTCAATGGCTTAATTCGCTTTTTGAAGAGTCTTGGGATGTACCGAAATACTGTACATATTTTGGCGAAACTTGCTGATTTCATTATACAGTACTGTACTGTAGCCGTCATTCGTCGCAAGGTTGCTGAAAAAAGTCGCTCAGTCTAAAAAAAAAAAAAAAAAGGCGAGGAATTTTCTGATAGAAATTATTTTTCCATGTTACATTGAAATTTTGTCAAACATTTGAAACCACGTGACATATTTTTATTTTGGCTTCAACCCCCGCAGATAAATGGAAGTACGACTCTGACGACGGAGTACGACAGATCGCGATTGATGGAGACTCTGTACGACCCCGCGGACGAAGTGGTGTTCAGTGTGCAATACAACGGGTCGGGAAGACCAACAGAGTGGATCCCACGGGGCCAAAAACCCGTCGGCAAGGACTGGGAGGCGTCCTCGAGCCGCCAGGGCGCCGGACTGCCGTTGCTGTTGCATCACGACAGCCTGGGACGCCTCGTGGGCTGGCGATGGATCACGATCGGACGTCGGCTAAGCCGTGACAGTCGGGGAAGGATCGTCGAAGTTGTCGGTTCTGACGGACAAGCAGTTCGATACGACTACAAGGACTCGAAAGAAGTGGGTTTCATTTGTTTCCTGCTTGTTTTTCGTTCCATTTCGTCTCACTAAATTTTTCGTGCTGGCAGAAATTGAATTTATTCTTTTTCTCTTTTTTTCATTGGAGAACAATTGACTGAAAAATGTTTCAGGGTACGAGACGTTTCTAATTTCCGCATCAATGACCGATTTCCCATCCCAATTATTCATTTTTTTGTTTTAGTCCGAATTACTCGGGATGACCTTTTTCGTACTGTATTATTTCTGTTTCGAGTAACTTTCCGGAAGCGCATCTCGGAAATTTCAAGCTATTCTTTCCTAAAATTTTCTTTCAAGCGCAACATTTGTAAGCAACATAGGGGGTGATACTTAAATTGCAATACATTATAATACCGTACGTAAATGTATTTATGAAATCATTTGATGTGTTGTAGAAGGTATTCGTTCGTTGAGATTGTGTCTGGTTCAGGATGAGCAGTAATGTAATGTTGATCCGAGGAAAGGGCGCGAATGTTTTTTGGCAGTTTTAATTTTACAGGGAAAAAATATGTTCTCGCTTCTCAGTAAACAGTTCTTCTAGAAGAGAGACCTTCATTATTTCTCGTCAAATTTATAAAAAAAATGCGTTTTTGACAACAAGGTTCTTTTTTGTTGAATGAGCGTGAGCTTTTTTGTGGGACAATTTTTTTCTGTCTATATAATTGCTAAAATAGTGACATTTTGCAATAATGATGCTAGTCTGTATGGTTCACAATTTTTGTTTTGACTTCTTCGATAAAGGATGGAAGAGGAAACATTTTGTTTAATGGCCAAGCAGTATTTCAAACGATGCATAAATTGAAAAACTGATTTCAGGCTTGAACGAAAGTTCATTTCAATTTTATTCTGACTTTGCGTAATTGTATATTTATTTACCGGTCATATTATGGTTCCTATGAGGCATAAGAGATTTTAGACGTATTTGATCGAGAAAAAATTTATAGTGCAATTTTTTAGATGTGAAATTTGTATGACGCATAGTAACTTTTATTTTTTTTCGATAATTTTACGAAATTTAGGCATGGGGATTCCAGCCCGTAGCGGTGACGACTCCCAGTGGACGGAAGTACACATACTCGTACGATGCCCGAGGCGGCTTGGACGCCATTTACACTCCGAATCGCGGCAAACACAAATTCCTGCTGGAGCCCACGATCGGCACGTTCAAATTTTCCTACTTCCCGCCGGGTTCCGACGACCCGTACCTAACATACCTGGACGAAGAGGGACGCGTCCACTTGACCGCCTTGCCCGGAAACGGCGGCAAAGTGCTCTACGAGTACGGGAAAGCGCAGCGATTGCAAAACGTGCTCTACGGCGGCGGCAGTGTCAGCTACCGATACGTCGACGGCATTGTCGACGGCATCGAGCAAGCCAGTCGACACTTTACGAGCCAGATCACGTTCAGGTGAGTCGAGGGGTTGCATTTTCCTGCTTCAATAAGTGTCGAGTCCCCACGCGTACGTTTCTTAAAATAGAAATGAGTGTGAAACGAGGAGTACAGTACAAGTACTGTACAGCACTTTGACATTGAGAATGATGGTCGGCTTATGTACAGTACTTCTCAGTCTTAGTGACCCATGAGGATTCGACGGGCTTTTTATTTTGTTTGTTCAGAAAGAGCTTTTATTGCGGCGCGTGATCAATCAACTTCACTTTCGAGCTGTTGAATGTCCCTCTGGATTGAGTTCTGAAATGGCCATACCTATGAATCGATCAATGGTAAGCGATGCTAAATTGAGAATTTTGCAGAAGGTCTTTGAGTGCTCAATTATCTAATCGAGTTATCATTTATCGAACCACTTGGTATAAATTCAAAGCATTGAAGGAAGCATTCTCCGAATTTGCCAAGGATTTTCTGCTAGTGTCGCCTTATCTCAAGTATTACTAGGTAATATTTTCAGTTGATCCGCACATTCATCCTTTTTTGCGCCAAAATTTCGAAAATCATAAAACGTATTTATTGTTCTTTCGTTTTCAGCATTATCCCTGAAATTAAGAAGCATATAAATAATACTCTTTGTATTTTGAGCAATTTGGACCAAGTACTTATCAATGAGGGGTTGGTTCAAGAGTAAACAATTAACTTTCATTTCTCTGTGTTCTTTCCTTTTCGACCGTGATCAGAAAATATTAGAGCTATGATCAATAAATTGATGCTTGAGTATTTTTGGACAATTTTTGTCTAACCATCAAAAAATTAAGAATCTAAAACGGGCAAAACGTCGAAAAAACTCTCGAAGAAATCACGTGTTTCAAAAAATAGACAAATAATTAGGCTTTGAAACGCGTTCCTGGTTTCATGATTTTTGTGTGTAGAATTTTATGCTCAAAAATGTTTACTACATCATAATTGTTCCGCCTTATTCGAAGGAATAAGTAGATTATCGTCTGCGAGCACCAATTTGTTTTTTAAGATATGGTGAGATTCAGCCAGCAGTCCCAGCATATTCCCAGGAGGGGTAAATTAACATTTTAAAAAGTTTCAATAATGAACGACGTAAAAAAAACGAGATGAAAGTCAATGGCTTCATGAATTCTTGCATTTATTTAGTTTCAGGCTGTTAACTGGATTCCATGACTTCTCCAGAGTAGGGATTTATTCGCAAAAGTACCGTATTTTCTACATCACGAATAACGATAAAAACCCCCGCTTTATTCCACGTAAAGGTTTCAGTGTACGTTGTAAAGGTTCTTTCATTTTTCTCAGTGGCAGTTGTGAATAGCAACGCCAATAATTCCTCGAGTATAACGAATCAAGAGTTGATCTGTCGAAAGAACGCCGGAAGCCACTTTGACCTAATTTATCCGTGACCCGGAAAGGTCTATTTTCGTTCTTGCAGCCGCGACAGGGAGCTGATTGATGCATTAATCGAACCGCGGGGAAGTAGAAGCAACGTTGATTAGCGCCTCGAACGTCCTAAACTATCTATTACCATTAACGAAATTGCTCTTAGTTAGTGCCCGTTTCACGTCGCGTTAGAGCGCTATAAGCGAGGACAAAGGGACGCAGGCAACTAACTAAGCACGATGCTTTACTTTTTTAAGGCCATTTTCGCGAGGAAATCTTCGCAGAAATATTGTGTAAGAAAATCTACCCTAGGTCGGGCAGAAAAGTTGCTCTTTGAATTCTGCATCAGGAGCCGCCGAATGTTTTTCTAGGGATCATTGGCAGAGTGGTAGGCACGATATTGCGGAAAATGCGACTAGAAAACAGTTGCCGCAACGCAGTTTTCGTCTGGATCTAAAAAAAAAGGGTTGTTATGAAACTAAATTGAATGCTTTTCTAACTATCTAAAAAAATATAGAAAGTTTTGTCTTTTTCACAGGGGACTTTGAACTTTTGATAATACTCCAGAAAAAAATAGTTGCGTGTCATATTTTTCGTTAATTCCCGAAAAACAAATTCTCAGCTTGAAGATGCAGATAATAACTGTGCAGAAGAAAACCACGTAGAATCAGATCTTTTGGCATCAAAAGGAGCTCAAGAAGTGAAAAACAAGAAAAAGTCTGGCTATCCTGGGCACCGATGATGAAAAGAAAAAAAACTCTATAAAAAGAATCACAATTTTCCATGTTTTTTGATAATGAATTAGATTAATTTTATGCGGAAGTTCATTTTTAAATTTTGTGAATATAAAAAGCTCAATTTGATTGAGCGCTATCAAAATTTAGAAAAATAAACCTTTCCAATTTTTTTTTGAATTGGTGGAAAGGTGTCCTCATCTCGGAAAAGTTTCCGGATATCAGGGCAGATTTTTTTTCCTGTTTCAAGTGGCCGTAAGGTAAATTGTCCGTGTATCAGAGTCCCACTGTAATTCTTGTAATGAGCAGATGTCCCGAGCATCTTGAGATTTTCCGTAGTCGCCTGGCTTTCCCGGGTGATTCTCACTTTGTTATGGGATATTTCAATCTCAAACAGGCGGTCATCTCTCAAGTTGTATCAGGAGAGTTCAAATTTGATCCCGGATCTTTTTTTTTTTTTTTTGAAAATAACCAGATCGCTGGGAGCATTGCCGAAGGAAATAAAGACAGACTTCAATTCGAGAAGTGGCCTGGCAGTAGGATTTGATAGATAATGGTAATTGCTTTAACGAGAATCAATCACGGGCAAAGTGCAGCGCAATCTCGCGATATTCGCTCCTGTTTCCCTGCGTCCGTTGATTGATTCGTGCTACGAAATGAAAAAAGGGCCATTTTCGCGAGGAAATCTTCGCAGAAATATTGTGTAAGAAAATCTACCCTAGGTCGGGCAGAAAAGTTGCTCTTTGAATTCTGCATCAGGAGCCCCCGAATGTTTTCCCAGGGATCATTGGCAGAGTGGTAGAAACGATATTGCGGAAAATGCGACTAGAAAACAGTTGCCGCAACGCAGTTTTCGTCTGGATCTAAAAAAAAGGGTTGTTATGAAACTAAATTGAATGCTTTTCTAACTATCTAAAAAATATAGGAAGTTTTGTCTTTTTCACAGGGAACTTTGAACTTTTGATAATACTCCAGAAAAAAATAGTTGCGTGTCATATTTTTCGTTAATTCCCGAAAAACAATTTCTCAGCTTGAAGATGCAGATAATAACTGTGCAGAAGAAAACCACGTAGAATCAGATCTTTTGGGATCAAAAGGAGCTCAAGAAGTAAAAAAAAACAGGAACAAGTCTAGCTATACTGGGCACCGATGATGAAAAGAAAAAACTCTATAAAAAGAATCACAATTTTGCATGCTTTTTGATAATGAATTAGATCAAATTTATGCGAAAGTTTATTTTTAAATTTTGTGAATATAAAAAGCTCAATTTGATCGAGCGATATCAAAATTTAGTAAAATAACCTTTTCCTTTTTTTAATTGGTGGAAAGGTGTCTTCATCTCGGAACATTTTCCGGATGTCGAGGCAGGTTTTTATTCCTGTTTCAAGTGGCCGTAAGCTGAATTGTCCGTATATCAGAGTCCCACTGTAATTCTTGTAATGAGCAGATGTCCAGAGTATCTTGAGATTTTCCGTAGCCGCCTGACTTTCCCAAGTGATTCTCAATTTGTTATGGGATATTTCAATCTCAAACAGGCGGTCATCCCTCAAGTTGTACTAGGTGAATTCAAATTTGATCCCGGATCTTCTTCTTCTTTTTTGTTTTGTTTGAAAATAACCAGATCGCTGGGAGCATTGCCGAAGGAAATAAAGACAGACTTCAATTCGAGAAGTGGCCTGGCAGACTCCAAGTTCCAGTATTCCTGGGGCAGCGACCTTCGGTTGCGTCGGATCGACGGTCGCATCGGCGGAAAGCGACTGCGTGACATCCGCATCGAATACGATCGTCAGACGGGTCAAGTGAAGAAGTTCGGGCCTTTCATGCGGACGAGGTCAGAGTGGAACGTGGGCGCCGTGACGGACGGGGTTGCCACTTTCGTCAAGACCTTCGACGCCTATCATCGCGTGTCCAGCTCGGCGCTCACGATCGGCGGCGTTCTCGTGTTCCGCGAAGACTTTGCCTACGACAGTGTCGGTCGAGTCGAGAGTTCCAGAGTCGAGTCTCGCAGTCTCGGTGGCGCCGAGGCGACTTTCACGCAGACTCTCAATTTCACTTACGACGCCGACGGGCAGTTGACGCAGGTCGAGTCTCAGGAGCCCTGGAAATTCACCTACGACGCCAATGGCAATTTGATGTCGCTCCAGGTTTGTTCGGACTCTCTGAGAATAACCATAACCTTCCTGTTCGAAAGAACCTCAGTTTTTTTATTTATTCTTATTTTAATTGTGTTCGTATACACTTGTTATGCACTGTATCGAGTCCATGATTAATTTAGTTGCTTTTCTCCGGGTTTAATTCTGGGTTGACCATGCGTAAGACGCGCGTGATAGTTTTGGAAAGCAAAAAATTTTCCTGCAGAAATTGTTGCGTGAACAGCATTTTTATTGACTCTCATAAATCAAAAGGGCAGGGAGTAAAAATGCAGAAAGGCTCGATTTAGTCCTTAATAAAAGCACCGCTATTTGACGTGCGTATTCTGCTTATTTTTTGCTATCGTAGTATGAACGTCATTCAAAAATCGAATTTCAAAAATCGAATAGATCGAATTTTTACGATTCGGTCATTTTTTATAAGGCCTACCTGATAGTCGTCACAGCATTCTCGTATGTACAAAATTTAATGTAATTGATACATCTCTTACATGGCGCACGCGTTGATTTTTCTAATACAATATCTTGATGGACACAGTAAAATAGTAAATATTACAGAATTTTGAAATAATTTTTGGTATGATTTATTTTTTGCTGTCTTTTGAAGATTTAAAATAAAATCAAGGCGAGGAGCAGAATTTTCGCTTCATTTCGTAAAGGAATTTCGGTCGCGAGTTTTTCATACTGTACTTTTCAAATTCCAGAACCGTATAAATTAATTTTGGAATGTAATTTTTAAATTTATTTCGCTTATAAAAATATCTAAATCCTTGTGGTACCGATTGAAAAACCGATGTACCCTTTTTTACGTTTTACACTGCCTTGAATCGCAGAAATGTTAACGGGAGAATGTTCTAATGTGATAAGTCACTCGGTGAAATGAGAATAAAAAATTTATCGGTTTCCAGATAAATAAATCTGGCTGCATAAAACTGTAATGGCGTGAGTTACCGTGTCGAAATGTGGGGACATTAACGATTGTATTGAATCAAGTTTCAATGGCATGTTTCAAAAAAATACCGTTCATCCGCATTCCATTTTTGAGCTCCTTTCGCATTTCAAGTTCCGTTCTGTCGTTCTTCTCTGCTCGAAGAAAATACCTTGAAATTTGTAAACATTCCTTTCAAAATAATTTTAACGAATCAATTGAGACGACACATTGATTCAGTGATGAGTCATCTCAGAATCAAGTTTTCGTCTCGGTGATAAGCGCATTTCCCAGTACTGTCATGGCTTGAAAGTTGAATTATGGACGTAGTAATTCATGCTCAATTCAAGATTTTGAACTGGTGCACTACTTGGAACAAACTTGCAATAGATGAAAAAATTTTCGTTTATCCGTTTATTTCATATTGCATTTCCTCTTTCCTGGTCATCTGGGATCTTATGCTTATTATAATGTATTCCTGTGTCAAGCAATCTCATTCCGCATTTTCCTTGTAAACATAATTACCAATAATCAATAAATTCTTGGTTGACTCAATTGCCATACTTGTACTATTTTTTTTGAGTATTCTATTATCCACAAAAGTATTAAAGCCTTTTTTGTCTACAGTAGAAATATAAAATCTCCCAATTCTAACTGGAAAAATAGTAGAAAAGTGGTCCTCTCTTTTTCCAATTTGGCATTGGAGCTGCTCTTTTCTAAAGAAAAACTTGTCAATTCTCAACAAATACTGTATGCCAAAGCATTCTCTGATTTGAGAAGCGATAGACGCAAACAGTGAAGAAAACAGACTTCATTGCTACTTTTGAGGATTTTTCTGCGATATAATGAATTTATCTAAAGTAACAATGAAGTCTGTTATCATTATCCAAAATTTTGCGAAGACAATTGCTGATTTGAAATGATCTGATGAGAAAATAAAAGTTGGCTTTTCTCCCAACTAACACTTGAGTGCATTCTGAAATAATTTATTTTAATTTTTTCATCCCTGAGAAGCCCTTCTTCAAGCCCACTTATCTATTTTTTGGAAGACATTTCCCTGCATAGCTGCTTCTTTGGTGTTTATTTTTTTTACAACAAAGAAGAAACTTTTTAAATACTAAAAAAAAGTAAACTCCTCCTAGCAAAACTTTTCTGAGGCTGGAACAAATGTATGAACATTTTCTGGTCAGCAGAAAAATTTCGAGAAATTTTTCTTTTGGAAAATGAGCCCCAAAAAGGTTGGGGAACCCCGTTCTGGAGTACAAGTACCTTTTGTTTTAATTTTCGCGTGTATTCTTATCTTTGTGTGTCTCTCAAGCTGAAGCAAACCGACATCGCGATGCAAACTCGTGACGACCGATTGACGAAATTCGGCCAGGGCACTTACCGGTACGACGAGCGAGGCTTCGTCGTCCAAAACGCGGCCGAGGCCCAGTTCTCCTACGATGGACGCGGACTGCTCATGTCCGCGCAACGACCCGATCGGTTCTTCGTGGAGTACGAGTACGACCACCTGCACCGACTGGTCCTGCGTCGAGACCACCTGGGCAACGTGACGCAGTTGTTTTACGCGTCGCCGCAGAAGCCGAGACTCGTCACGCACGTGTTTCACCCCAAGGAGAACCGCCTGACGTCCTTGTTCTACGACGAGAGCGACAACGTCGTGCTCGTCGAAATGGAGGAAGAGAAGTTCTACGTGGCGACGGATGCGTGCGGGACGCCCGTGAAGGTGTTCGACGCCCGGGGGGCGGTGCTCAGGGAGATGATTCGAGGGCCGTACGGGAAAATAATGTGGGACTCGAACCAGCGACTTCAGGTACGCCGACAACAGCATTTGTTTTATATATACATATTTTTAAAGCAATTCTCAAAGATTTAAAGGTGTTGTCAGTTTGATGACCTTTGGGCATATTTATTCGACAGCAGAAATCAATTCTAAAAAAATAATAATAATTTCCCAAACTTGTCTTTGCATACCGTAATGCATATTTTATGCGCTTACATTAAATTCAGCTGATTTCATCGTAGCATTGATCTGAATTTTTGATTATAAATGCCGTGATATGAAACTTCTGTCACGTGGATCTCTGTCGAAAAAGAGGAAAAATTCAGGTTCGCGGACGAAAGCAATCATTTATTTTTTTTAAAGCAATTCTCGAAGATACAAAAGTGTTGCCAATGTCTTGGTCTTTTGGAATATTAGACAGTCGAAATATTTTTTTAAAATCCCTCAAACTTTTCTTCACATACCGTCATGTAGGATTTTACGCGCTACACCAAATTCAGCTATTTTCGTCGCAGCATTGATCTGAAAATGTTTCATCTTTGCTTACATTTATCATGTGAATATGTATTCTGTGAAATGGATTCATCTCGAAGTAGAGGAAAATTATCTGTTTTATGCAACCACGGCATTATTTTTGCATGAAGTACAAAACAACTCAAATGATTCTCTGCTGTTTTTTCTTCGGATTTTCGCAAATTTTATTAACATATTCGGCCACATTTGACGATCAGACTATGGTACAGTAATTAAAACGAAATGTATGAATTTATCATGGAAACTGCGAGGTTATTGAATTGATTTTCATCTTCGATCAGAAAGCGATATATGATGAATCTGCGGAAATTTGGCGAATGAGCAGCGTACAGCTTTTTGAAGGCACAAAATGCGAAAAAATTTTTTTTTGAATTTAATGTAGTGTACACATTCTGTTCAACGTTTGAGGGATCATATAGTTTTTATAGCTGTGTTCTTTATTGCCTGAAAAGGAATTTTAAGGGAGCAAGGTAGTGAACTAAAGAAAACATGAGTTCCTGTAAAAAGTTTTCAAAAACGTTGCAGCATCAATCACTATTTTTTTTCTTTCTCATTTTACTCGTTGGTTTCGATTTCCACTTTTAAGGAAACGAATCGTTCAAGCAGTGAACATTTTTATGCGCCTTTTTACGATTTTTTTTTTTGAATGTGGGATTTGTTTTTAAACATTTGTTCTTTTGATGGGTTGCGCAGATCCCGGTGGACTTTTGTGGAGGAATACTGGAGCCGCTGACGGAAATTGTGCACATGTCTGAGGGCAGGGTTTATGACCCCGTGATCGGTCAGTGGATGACCCCCGATTGGCAAGCCGTGACGACCCGAGTCGCTCGGCCGCACTTGCTGCACTTGTACAGATTCAACGGCAACGACCCAATCAACTACCGTCGTCAAATGGGCAAACCCGAAGGTAAGATCGACCTTCTCATTTTATTTACTTATTAATTTAATTCTTCTCGAATGCTGCCAATTCCGAAAAGGAAAGCTTCGCAATTTCGCGTGTTCAATTGAGGTACGCATCAGATGGGGAAACTCTGGATTAAAATAGCCGACGCACAGAAGAGCAAGAATCAAAAGAGTGGGAGCATAAAAATACTCAAAACAACAATTCGTATTGAAAATTGAGCATTGATAGAAATATTTGAAGTGCAAATCGAACCACCGCACAAAAGAGCAATGTGGCCGAGAAAAAGACGGAGGCTTTTTGATTTTGTTCGGATTTTTTTATTGGACAATTTTAGTAATGTGCTAATTTTTAGGTTGCTATTTTCTGATATACGTTTTACTCTATTTTATAATTGTTCATTTGAAACCCTGTCACAGTATTATGTTCGTATGCTTTGAGACTTCATATTTTGTGTGACGAGTTTGAATGGAGTTTAATCTGAATCAAACACGCAGTCTATTCATGAATTTCTTCACGTTCAGGCTCATGCCAAATTTCTGCTAGAAAAAATAAAGGAAGTTTAAATTCTGAGAAAGGGAAGTCTTTTAAAATTAATTAAAGTTGCTACTTTGCAGTTTAATTAAATTACGTTTGTCTCAGTTCGTTCATGTGCAATCCAGTTCCTATTTGGAACCCTGTCGGCTTTTTTCTTTCCTTTTTTTCCGGTTGTTGAACTCCCGCAATTTTTAATAGTTCTAATCAAAGCTCGTTAACGCAGATTTTTACGCTCATCCACGGGCATCGCACCGGAAGTCATTCGGCGATGTTTTGATTGGGGGAATCCAGAGTTTACGATTATCTGATAGTGGTCATACAGTAATTGGCTTTTACAGTCGTTTTGCAGCTTTGCTTGTCGAATTTCTCATTAAGGCAGCGTCGCGAATCGTTAAATCGGGACTTGAAATCCGGAACATCAAGATTCCTATCGTGGTGGTTTATAGTTTCCTTCCGTTGACGTGAAGGCGTCGGTCTGTTAAATGCCGCTTCCATTCCTCGAGGATTTCCTCTGACAGACGCCGCAGATCGTCTTCATGATTGTAAAACTTATTCTGGCATTTTCTTGCGGTATTATTTTTTTTTGTATCCTTAGTTCCTTACTTACTGTTAAAATAATTTATCGCATTTACTCGAGTACCACGCGAGTGCTTGTTTCCTGCAAAAAATCGAGGCAGAAAATGGGGGTGTGCGTCGTACGCGAGTGTAAATTTTCTGGTACAATACAATTAGGAAATCAGTGGCGGGAGCCATGATTAATTACTTCATAGGTCCACATATTCAACCGAGAATTCTGTTAGGCTCAGATTTAAGTTAAAATGCTCTATCTTCTTATACAGGTGCACTCTCTCTACAACGATATAGTCTTTAAAAAAAAATGTATCTGTACTGTATAACGAATTTTATTTTCCATAGGGTGCTCTCCCCATGTTATTCTAGTTTTCTGCGACGAAATTCTCTCTACAGCGAATTTTTGTATGGTCCCTTGAGTTATGTTGTTGAGGGAGTCCACCTGTTTTTATTTATGAGTTTATTTTGTTGAACGTTATAATTTTAAAAAAATAGCGAAATCAACCATGTAAAACTGGGGTGCATGTCTGACGCGGGGATACATTTTTGGGAAAATTATATGCCAAAATCTGAGATGCGCGTTTTTTTTTTTTTTGATCCCTTGATTTTATTTATAGAGAGAGAGAGGGAGAGCGAGATTTCTCTTGCTTTTCAATTGATGGGTTTATTTTGTTCAACATTATAATAATAATAAAAATCCAAAATCAACCATGTTGAATTGAGTTGTCCGTTTCTTCTTTTGGTTCCTCGAGTTTCGTTACAGAGAGAGAGAGAAAGAGTCCACTTGTTTTCATTTATATGTTTATACGTTCGAAATTATAATGAGAAAAAAATACTCGAAATCAACCATGTAAAACTTGGGTGCACGTCTTATGCGGGGATACAATTTTGGGCGAATGACATGCCAAAAAAAACTGAGTGAAAAATACGTGGCACTCGAGTAAAATGGTAAGTTGCAAAATTGAGATTCTTTTCTCTGAGAATGAAATGGAAGTTTGAAATCACGGTATGGACCTTTCTTTCAAATGTTATTATTTTTCTCATGAATTGCAGATCGTTTCGGCTGGATGGAGCGACTGGGCTACTCGCCGCAGAGTCTGAACCCGCAGTTGTTTTTCGCGGATTCCCTGCTCACCTCCAGCATTCCGTCCTCGTCCAGTTTCTACGAGTTCTTCAACCTGTACTTCCCAACATCGGCGTCCGTCCGCAGCCGATCCTTCCTCGCATCCGCCACCAACGCCCGAGTGGCGCCCCGCTCGGGCCTCCTCTTCCGCGCCCGGGAATTCTCGCTGGACGCCGCGTCCGTGGCGTCCTCCACCCCGGAATCCGCCATCGGATCCGCCTTCCAAGCACCCGAAGACTGGTCGCCGAGAGTGTCGTCGAGTGACGGACCCCTGGGCGCCGGTGTCGTCATGTCACGGACGCCGGGCCGCGCCTTGGTCCGCGCCGCCAACGCAGCCGGCGCCCAACTCGCCGCCGTTTTCGCCGGCGTGCTCAACAACTCCGAGCTGCTCGATTTGCATTTGCCGGCGCCGACGACGCACAAGGAGCGCTTCTTCTTTGCCAAACCCGACGCCGGGTCGTTGAGCGAGGATCAGGCGGCACTGCGCTCCCGAGCCGGCAAGGCGGTGAATGTGACAACGTCCCCCGGGGGTGGGAAAGTTTACGACGTCGTCATCGAGACCGAGTCGACGGAGCTGCATATTCGCTACGGCGACACCGGGGACAAGCTCCGCCACAAGCTGTTGCGACAGCTGAGGAAGGACACCGGGGATGCTGCGTGGCGGCGAGAGAAAGACGCGGCGGAGCGAGGGTTGAGGGGCGCCACTGCGTGGGCGCCGTCGGACTTGACGGAGCTCCGCGACGTCGGGTTCGCGTCGGATTTCGAGTTTGCGTATTTCCACGACGCGGCGACGTATCCGCTGCTGGCCGACGACGTGATCAATGCCAGTTTCCAGAGACGGCGGCGAAGAGGCGGAAAGTCGGCGCGAAGATGAAGAAGAAGAAGAAGTTGATGGCGGTGTTCTTTTTTCTGTTTTTTTTTTTTTTGCAATCCGTGTGATAAGTGTGTTTGCTGTTGTTTCCCCTCGCCATTTCTTTTTCAATATCCGTGTCAAATGCGATCAGATCTGGTCGGTTTTACAATGTGTCACCTGATTCTAAGATTTTTTCAAAATTTCTGAAAAAAATTGAAAACAATGACGCTTCACGTATTCATGGAATTTCTGAGGAAGCCATTTTTTTTTGAATTCACAATAATTTAACGGAGTTTTCGCCACATTTTTGATGACCCTTGAATTGATGGTTTTGCTCTTTCGAAGTTCTGATGATGAGAGGCAATCTGAAGGGATGATGCGTTGCTCTAAATTTCGAGGTTTAAATATTTTTTCTTGATAAACTGCTGAAACTGACGTTTAATCTTTCAGTGATTTTTGGTTCTCATTTGAATTAAGGCAGTCAAGATTTGTCGTGGCAAATTATGCGCAAAATTTACGTTATTTATTGCTGCAATTCTGAACTACATTTTCGTGATGGTAAATCGTCTTTTCCCTGATCTGGATGCTCGCTTCGTTCTTAATTTTTATTTTTTAAATTTATTTGCGACAATTTTAGGAATTTATGACGTAAGCCTCTTCTAATTTGAAGTTTTAAAAATATTTTACCGCTGTGTGTACTGCCTTCTTTGAACAAATTCTTAAAATTAGGTTTCGTCTGTGGGTCCTAGGAATATGTGAAGCGTCGACTTTTCTTTTTGCTTAAAACTAGATTTCAATTCTTGGCATCTAAAAAAAAATCATAATTCATGCTGCCAATTTTTATATTTTTGCTGATGCACAAACTTGGGGATTTTTCGTGATTTTTTCTGAAGGGTCTGTGACTAATCGGAGATTTTTTTTTTCTTTTTATCTGATTTCCTGACGATGCTGAAAGCTTGGGTTGTCTTGAGTTTTGTTCCAGAGCTTTTTGATGATTCAATATCAAGAGATTGTAAATGTCAGGGCTGTTTTTCGATGCTGAATGACAAGATGCAAGACTTGTCTCTTGACATTCGATGAAGCCTTTTGGCTGGTGCCATTTCATCTTCCGATTTTTTCTTTGTTTTGTTGGTTCAGGCCGATGGATTTGAAATGTCCTGGGCAGCGATAATTGAATGAGCTTGTCAAAATCCAACAACCCCCTCCCCGCGGACCCTTCGTGTTTTGGCGAATCAGAGGTGTATTGATTCTTTTTTTGTGTTCGGTGGGAAGCAATGTTTCGATGTTTGGCGATTTTTATCTCTCGCCAAAAAGTGTTGATTACGATGATGATGATGTTTCTCTGTCTGGCGAAAGAATCGTTTTCTGTAGCCAAAAAAAAAACGAGCAAACTGTGATATGATCGAGTGTGGTGTTTCAAAATTTTTGCGCTCCGCTTTCTTTTTTTTTTTGGGTTGCCATTTTCTTCTCCAAGTGCGCGATCGGAATTTTTTCGGGAGGGTGTTTCGGATGTTTTTTTAAATCTTACCGGAATTGATGATGACCACTTGTTGATCGGGTTTCTTCGCGAAGTTTTCAGCCGTTCCGGAATTTTCTGTCTCTCGTTCCCACCTGTCCGAACGCTTCCGAACTTCGTTTATTCCGGAGACGCTGATTTCGGAACGAAGCAAAAGAAAATGTGTCGCTTATTTTTGTTTCTGCTTCGTGCGAAGAACCGCGGAGGAAAAACGAGTTTTGAATTTTTAGGGAATCAATTTTCGCGCGTTGATGGACGATAAGAATGTTTTTAATTCATCGTCGTCCCGTCCTTGTCTCATTCTCCCGAGCGGAAGTGAAGAGAGAAAACTCCCGTTTTAAAACCCGGCTTTCGAGCGAATTTTATTCGGCGACGTTGGAAAAAGTGTTGCGACGTTTTTGCGCATTTCGTGTCCGCGAAGACAAACTTCCTTTCTATTCGGGAAACAAAACCAACGGAATGAAATAATAAAAGGACGAGATTTTTTTTCGTGTCCCAACTTTGGTTGTTTCATTCGCGCTTTGCGTCAATCTTTAATATCACTATGCTAAAAAAAAATACACATTTCGATAGGGGAGCATGGTTGGTATTCTCCGCAAAACAATATTCGATCTTTCAACAAAAAAAAAACCAACGCTGTGAGCTGTAAAAAAAAGTTTTGACTGAAAATGAGACAAGAGTATTGCAGAAAATATTGAAAGATTTTCTGATTCAAGTTTTGAATCACCATGTCATGTTCGACCTCTAAGACGCAGTTTTTTGCACATATTTACTCACGGCGTGCCATGGGTTCCACGTTTTTTTTATTTCAAATTTGCAAGGAGATTGCATGACAAATGCAATTTGAATAAAAAGTTGTCTCGAATATTTAACAAATCTCAATTTCAGTCCGTTGGCGGAAAAATCATGAATGCTTCATTTCCATCGAAACTGTTCTGAGGTGATCCATCGGGTTGATGGAGTAGAATCAGCAGAAAATGACAATTTTGAATAAATTTAACTGACGAGAAAACTTCCTACATTCTCATGCAGAATCGGTTTTTTTTTTTAGTTAAAATCAGGGGTACGGTTCGTATTCCAGTGATGCAGAATATAAATACTTTTTTGGAAACCTGCATTATTATCTGAAAAACTGATTCAAATAAAAGCAGCAATGAATCATAAATGTTCATTATTGCGTGAGGGTGAGTTGGATTCTTTTAATTTTCCAATATGATGGAGATTCGTGAAAATGCGGTCAAATCAACAAATCATCATCAGCGGTGCTTTAATTTTTAATTACAGTGAGACCCCGAAATAAGGACGATTCGAATTAGGGTCACCTGCAACTCGAAAAAAAATCTGACTCGACATCCGGACTATGGCTCGAGATAGAGACACTATGCCAAAACTTTCCAGGGATTTTTTTGTTTATTTTTATATATCTTGAAAAAAGTTCACTACCGTATTTATATTCGCATAAATTGGAAATGCACCTGAATACTGCACTCTGAATCAAAAACAAAATGTCTGATTTTATGCTTCTTTTTTCTGAGTTTTTCTATCATCCATGCACAAAATCAAAACTTATTCTTGCTCTGCTTTTTGAGCTCCTTTGGATGCCAAAAGATCTGATTCTACGTGGTTTTCTTCTACACAGTTATTTCGCATACCTTGAAGTTGAGGGAGACCATTTTTAATCCATGTTTTCTGGGATTTATTCTTAATTTTCGATTAACAGGAGAACTAATTAAATACGCTTGAACTGAAGTCTAAAGGAAAAACGATAAATTCGATCCGACATTGGGACAAGGTCCAAACACCAATTCCGTCCACATTTCGAGTCTCACTGTATGTGAAGGCTGTATGTGAAATGTGAAGGTTTTAGCCGTTTCACAGCTGAGAAACTTTTTCAAAATGTGCCAAAAAAATAAGTTGAGTACAGTAATTCGTTCCTCTCATTAATATCGTCATAGTGTTGGCTCTGACGCATTATTATTGCGGCACGCACACTTTGTACAGAATGAATGTTTTCTGGATGACTTGAAAGGCCTCATCTGAGTTCAGTGAACGGAATCCATGACGATGAGAAAGAATAGTCATCGGGAAGTTTCCGGAAGTTGCGAAGCCTCTTGGTGTGAGGAAATGTAATTGGATTCCCCGCTGCTCGAATCCCTCCGGAAGTAAAACCACTGGACCCTAAAGATGCCCCGCGGGTTGGGGAACTATTCAAGGGGTTTTTCATTAGGTTCTCGACACTCCTTTGCTTACAATAACAAATATAGTTTACACGTTTACATTCTAATCGACGATTGTAGGTTGAAATAAGAAAATATTTCAGTTCTTCTTTTCGAAAATTGTCTTTGACGTCAATTCCTGGAAGATTTCTTGGATTTAGATATTGTAGAGTATAACCGCAATGATCCAGCCTTCAATCAATGATTCATTGATTACTGTATAAAGTGGGTATGGTTTTGTCCTGTTTAATTTTCGGGATATCCGTTAATTTTCTGAATAAATAAAGCCTTGAAAATCATACTCTGCATTTTCATGCAAATGTTTTTTAATACAGTATTCAGAAAAAATAATTTTGAAAAAGGGAAATGGACAAGATCAAAATTGGCTTAAAAAGAAGAAAAACAGAATATGAAATTCATAGAATCGCAAAATAAACCGACCAATTCTCATTCCGTAGGTCAGTGGACGAATGAGTTTTCTACCTGTGGAAATAATGTACGGTATTTTCAATGCTAATACTTTTTTATCTGTTCGTGAAAAAAATCAATCTTTATTTTCATCAGTTCGCGGTATTGTAGTTTTATAACACTGTAAAAAATTATATTTGTTTCGATTGAATTCCGATGAGAGACTCAATATTATTTTAAAGCACATCGAGAAAACCCGAGGCGCGTCAGAATATTTTTTTCTGACAGCCTGTCAGTATCACAGTAGTGAATTTGGCCAGCCAACGATTTCAAAAATTGTAAAATTGTACATACAATCACCAGGAGTATTGAATGTAATTCATGTTCTTTTCTTAAGGCAAGAATGAAAAACAATAGTGTACTGCTGGTCTTTCATTACAATGCAAAAATCTTTGGCAAGGCTATGATCAGCCCTTGTCCACATTTTTCTTTCATTTTTGAACTCAGACGGGATTGAGATATACCGTTTTCTGAAAATGTCTTCTTATTATCATTCACAGTATTGTATATATTGTATGTCTGATTAATCGGGGTTTTACTTGAAACAATTTGACGGTTTTTGAGTCTGTCAACACACTGAATAGGTCTTGTGGCTCTTGGCTTGCTTTGCATGGCCAACTTCTCCACTGTCAAGTTTATTAATTAGTCATCAAACGTTGTCTGTAGTTCTAAAAATAAAATAAAATGCTTACTTCAGCTACTTTGATTATACAAATTATAGACTATAGACGAAGACTATTATTATAGTCTTCGTTTATACAAATTTCTGCCCCCTTGTGCAACGAAGTTGAGCAAAATATTCCTGACTCAGCCGCGCAAGAGTTGATGATAGCTTTTGCGTCCATAATTGTGTAGATAAAATCAAATAAAATACAAAATTTTAATGAACGTGATTTCAGCTGACGAGTTTCATATTTTTTTTCAGCCTTGAAATACTTTATGGATACTTGATCTAAAATTGACGATATAAAGTAGTTTTTATGAAGATGGGAAGAAAAGCCGTATTTTTATACTTCTCTTTCATGAATTTATATGTTTTATTACTACTCATCAGTCGGATGGGTTCCCCGATGTGCCTCGCACGTGCACATTCACCATACCAAGCAGCCGGTATAGAGCATACCCATGCTGCAGGCAGGGATGAACAAACGTGTCGAAGGAGTTGGCAGCGATACAACACACAAGCCACAGTTTCTCAACAACAACAACAGAAAAAAAAAGGAAGTGGAGTGGGAGGGGTTCGGATAGAAGAGGAAGTTTTTACCCGGGGTTCTCTTCGCGGTTGAATTACTCACGGGCATCCGCAAACGCCTTCGGGTGGTCGCGTGTGCTCGACAGCCCAGAAAATGCGACCCAGCGGGGCTGAAACCTGGGGCTCTTTCGTCATCAAACTCCGGAACCCCGGTTCGGGAAAGCGGTTGCGAGCCATTTCCGGTGTATGGAAGGGATTTCTTCCGGTGTTGACGGGGGTTCCGAGGTATAACGAGAAGTCGGTGTGACGAACCTGTTGCAGATGAGGGGATGAAAAAAATGATCATGTGTCTGGATGATTGAGGCCAAGCATGGCTTATACAGGTGGCACCTCACAATTTGACCCTAATCTGTTGCTGGACTGGGGTCCAATTGCAAAGTGGCCAAATTACAAAGCAGTCACATTTCAAGGCAATATCAAACGGCATGTTTTCTACCTGGCATTTGATTATTTGTGTTAATTATTTGAGGTAAAATTAAGAGCTGACCTCCCATCAAATATGACCATAAAATTGCGGGAGGTTTAATTGTGAGGTACCACCTGTACACCCCAATGAGTGTTCTGGTGGAAATTTGTAGCAGTTTACTAGGGGAGTTTAAAAAGGGTTAGTGGTTGTTCAAAAAAAAAGATAAAATAATACTGTATGACAATTAAGCATAATAGGAAATGAAATTATTTTTCTTAAAAAAAAAGGTATCCAAATAACCCTGTAATGTGTAAATTATATATAGCTAATGTTTCTAAGAAGTAAAGTGTGTCATCTATATGTTTGCATTGTTTTCTTTTATTCAAAATTGAATTGAGCAGGAAGCTTTATTTTCTGTTTTTCAGCATTCACAAGGTTCACACAACATTCCCACACCAAAAACCCCCTCCCAACCCAAATCCTTCCAAAGGCATTCACACTTCAGAAGAGAAAACAGAGAAGTAAGTTGTGTGTGAATACCAAAAGAAAAGAAAATACATCCCACAATATGTACATCCTCACAACTGGTGTGAATGCCTACACCCCCTTCCTTCACTGGTAACAAAAAACAAGATATTAGTGATTAGAATTGCAACCCAATTACTGAACCCAATTTAAAGCGTCTCAGAGAAACTTGAATATTGTTGGACAGCAAAGGCATACCATAATTAACTGGCAGGAGCATATTTGAGTTGTCAATAATTTTGTAGCACAGGGTTTTAACAGGATTTTCAATCTTTTTTTTTTCATTATAGGGAAGGTTTGATGTTTAAAATAAATTGGTTGTTGCTGAGGGTGGTGGTGTATCAGGGGAAATCTTGAAGGCGTTTGACAGTGTTGTTTAAAAATCTAGAATATAGTACGATTTCTTCGCTTTCCAAATAATCAAGTAAATTTAGCTAGATCATTAGCAAATAGGTGACAGGTGGACTCTCTCTATCCACAAAGTTATTTTCTACAATAATTTTCACAGGTAAAGGATTTTTTATCCATCCGGGGTTCTCTCCCTATGTAATAGGGGTTCTCCACGAGGGAATTTTCTCTGCGACGATTTCTTCTAGTCCCTTGAATTTCGTTGCAGAGATGAGTCCACCTGTATATACAGTCAATTTATATTTTCATTTGAAAATATAAATAGTGATAGCATTTTGTGTTTTTGCAGTTGCGACGGAAATTAAATTACACAGTACTATAATTTTATATCCGATCATTTTTGCTAATTTTTGATGGTTTCCAACCAAGGCTCTTCGCCAAGATCGTCGATCAGGCCATTTTTATTTTCAAAATAAATTTATTTACCATTTAACTATGCATCAAAATACAGTGCATTACTTGCGGTTCATCTGCGATCACGGCAACAATAAGAGGTTCAGAAAACGTTAAATTTCCGAATCGAGTGTACGAGTCTCCCGATTAATTTAATAAGTTATGCTAAGAAACGGATCAATTCAGGTCAAGTATATCTTGATGCCAAAAATGCAAGTAAAAGCACTGCAACACGGAATCTAAACTCTAACTCACTGGGATTTTTTTTACATTATATTCGCCGTTGCTGGTCAAAATATCGAAAGGAGGTTCAGTAAAAAATCAGCAGACAAGCCTGAAACATTACCCTAAATAGTGGTTCGAATGCCTGAATATGTACCGTATTTCATTTATTTCAAGGCCATTAGTCACCTGAAAAAGCTCAATAAGAAGACAACGTAGCATTTTCGGCATGATATCTTATATAGCGTATTGAAGTTATTCAAGAGGTACTCCGGCTAAAAAAAATTCTCAATTTTTCAGGTCAACATTCTCAAGATGTTCGAAGGATGCATACTCATACTTAGCCATTCAGATGCTCTTTGTAAAAAAAAAAAAACAACACACAAAAAATCATCCCTGGAGAAGAGTAACCCACAGAATATTTCCAACACAAAATCAACCGTCAGTCCAAAATTTCCTTTATTCTTCGCTTCAGTTCAAGGCACTTGAGAAAAGGTTCGCGAAGTACCGGTTTCACCACTTCATTCGAAGAACAGCGGAAACAGGTCCTGCGGGCAGCAATTATTTCCCGAACAAAATCATGCAGTACCTTCGGAGCACGACCCGGAGCCATGAATTCTCTGCGTGCTTTTGAACGCATCTGAAATAATTCGAGGCGTAATTTGATTACGAAATATTCCTAATCCGTGCATGAAATAATTTTATACTTTTTTATTGACCTAAGCTGTTCGCGTTTCCTGTGTATCGTTTTAGTAAGTGGACTCAATCGTAAATGTAGCTATAAAAACGACCTTCCCCAACAAACCTCGAAGCATAGAACTAACCCCGCTATGAATCTCGAAACGTGGACTGACATATATTGCCGAAATTGAGATTCCACGTGAATTGAGACTGACATAAATTTACTTCTCGCAAAGCGCAATACAATTTCGGCGACAGTGATACGATCCTTGAAAGAAATTTCCGAGACTCTGGAATTTTCATGTTTTAACAGAGAAGAACCATAAAACCGTCAACTTGGAGGGATTGCTTAGTTTCTGCGAAATAAATGGTCTGAAAGTCTCACATGCCAGCAGATGCAAATGGCCAACTTTCGAAGTCTGCTTCCACGACCGTCCATCGTTTCCTCGGGAATTGTTCTTGCGTTATTGTGCGAGCAGTCCATCTTTATTATATAGTTCAATAACAGATCATAAGTCTGTAAATAAAAAACAAGCGACCACTACTAATGAAGTCAATTTCTAATTTTAATCAACCGGAATCAACCGAAACGAGTTCACCTCTTGTGGCGTCACAGTCAGGTGAACTAGAAATATTTCGTCAATGAACACGGCCACACGACTTCTCGCCTGTTGAAACACCATCAAAATAATTTCAAAACATTTAAATTTTTAACAAAGTTTCTAATCGCAAATGTGACGAACGCATGACGAGGC
The DNA here is from genome assembly GCA_905338405.1 of Notodromas monacha. Lineage (NCBI taxonomy): Eukaryota > Metazoa > Arthropoda > Ostracoda > Podocopida > Cyprididae > Notodromas > Notodromas monacha. The sequence continues at coordinate 15,831 of CAJPEX010001427.1, read as the reverse complement.
AAAGATCGAAAGACGATAAATTGAAAAGAAGGGAATAATCGCACAGCACCACTAAATTTTCAGCGGACTATCGAGGAGCGTTCTGAGAAAACCTTTCCGAACATGTTCGCGGTTCAAAAACTTTTTGTTGTGTTTACCAACTGCGCTTTGAATACAAAACTTGATTGCCTTATTCAACTCAGGGAACCGGTCATCGTTTATTCTAGAAAAACCGGGCTCGTAACTTTATTGAAGAAGTGTTCGCACGATAAATCGGTTTCAGCACGTGCTGAAGGAGAAAATTTTTCGGATATGCCGAGCGTGAAGGTGCGCCTAAAAACATGTCTGAAAAACTATTACAAAATACTAGTTTTTCCCCCAAGTGGTACAAGTATTTTTATCGGGACTTCATATTAGATGGTCTGCTTGATGCTGCCAGGATATGAAGCTGGACTTGGAATGACAGACATATAAGTGGGTTGGGAAAGGAAATTTAAATCACGAGTGACATTGATTGAAAACCTCAGCACTGGAAAATATGAGTAAGTTGAAATGCACCCCTCTATTGAGCCGAAATTTGAAAAAAAAACACAAACAATGTCATGTCCTCTCCTCACCTGGAAAATCGGAGCCACATTTTGTTTCTCTCGTCTAGAAACGAGGTTGCAAGCAATCTGCCATGCATGTTTTGAAAGTGTTAGCATCTAGAAATGAATATGAAAATAGTATGCTTTAAAGCAGGGATTATTCCTGAACTAATGATATGCGGGTACTTTCCAAGTACAGTACATGGTGTAGTATACAGAACAAAGTGCTGCATTTATTGTACATGAAATTTCACTGACAAAAAGCAGGGGCCTTACCTCAAGGTTCTTCAGTGTTGAAAGTACATCATTCTCAAATCAGTCAGTTCGACTGAAGCCTGTTGATATACGGTATACAGTATTTAGTATATATATATATATATTTATACCGTATTTACTCAAGTACCACGCGTACCTTTTTTCTCAAATTTCAGAAGAAAAAAAGGGTGCACCTCATAAGCAGGTACACATTTTTCAAGAAGTTTTGGGAAGTTATGTGTGCATTATACTTAATTAAAATGGAGAAATTTTGAAAAAATGTAACAAGAAAACTTTTTTGTACTGAAAAAGTTGAAAATTGATCCAATTTTTTCAATTCATGTCTAAAGTCAAAATTTTTGAATTTATTTTCAAAAATTTGTGGTTTTGGATTCACTAAAAATTGGGGCGCGCATCTTACTTGGGTATAAGATTTTAGCCAAATTTACAACTGAAAAACCCCTGTTCATGCCTTACTTGAGGGTGCGTGGTACTCAAGTAAATACAGTATATATGTATGTATATATGTATATATATATATATATATATATATACTGTATATCAACTGGTATTGGCAGTTGGCAGTATATATATTCTTTGCTGCATACAAAAGTATTGGCAGTTGAGTATGCAGCAATAATAAACCACATGCTGTACAACAAGCTTGAATAGATTGTATAATTTACATTTATATTTTTTAATGGTTAAAAACAGTAATTTGGAGAACCAGTTGTGGGTGCTTTTACGTTTAAAAGTTGGGGAATATACCACAGAATCTCCCAATAAGAAAATATTTGAATTTCTGTAGCATTTATGCAGCTCGTGAGCAATATTTTCAACAATTATCTTTAGAGACATATAAGTGATGCATGTGGTACCATTAGGAGAGAAACGGATAGCATTCTTGGAAGGGATTTTCGGATAGTCTGACTTATTTATTCCTGTGTGCCAAGTGCCAACAACAATATTTCATCGCAGCAACAACATAAAATAATTTCCGAGATAAAGCGCAAATAAAAAGTTCACTCTGCATAAGAGCTCCAGCTATTGTCAAATTGAAAATACAATAGCCAATAAAAATAATGATAAAATAATTCCAAAGCTGCAAAAAGAAAGCTTATTCAATGCTTTAAAAATTTTTAAATTGGGTATCTGGATTAGCAAACTGGGATCGGTATGTAAGTATCAACAAGCATTTAAGGAAAATGACATATACAGTATTTAATTTTTGCTCTTGCTAATTTTTCCCGTGAGAAAAGTATCTGAGTTGTGTTTTCTGTTAGACTTAAATACAAAACTTTAATTATAAATAGTTAGATAGAGATCTTGGACCCATCTCAGACTGACCAACTGTGCTTAGTTCATCAAAGAATATTAATCCATCTGTATAAAGTGAACTTTCGTTGTGGCTGCATCACCTGCGCCCCAACAGTCTTGAAGTCCATCAAGGTGTTGTATTCAAAAGTCCTAGGTCCGGTGATCCATGATCCATCCATGCTGAGATGGCAAATTTTGAAAAATACATCTGAAAAGTGGCGCAATTCTTGAGAATAAAAAAAAGAAGTTGGGAAGCACTTTTCCAAAAATAGAGACGGAATATATAGCGTCGTCTGCTCGGGTTTTCTTTCCGGTTTAACAGCCTTCGTTTGAAACTGTCCTCGGGTTTGCATTAACTCGACAATGCAGTCCCCTAGATAGATAAAGAGCATCTTATCCCAAGGCACACAATGGCATTCAACCGATCGCATTATTTCCTCCCAGCAAAGCAAAACGAAACCCCTCCACTCGAACCCGAACCCGTCCCCAAAGAAAATCAATCCGGTTGAAATCCAGCGGCGGACGAGCAACGGTTAGAACTATACAAGCAATGGGCTGCCAGCGACACCCGAGCCGCGGGGAATGCAATCACAAGCACACACACACACACACACACCAAGAACCCCTTTTTTGTCCCGGGGGGCCAAACAATCCCGTCCGTCGTTTTCTTCAGCAGAATCTCCCTGTGATGCAGTCGTATCCTGTTGCCTTTCCGTGACTTCGACGTCGTCGTTGTGTGTGCATATCTGTGTCCCACACGGCGGCGGCGGTGGTGGTGGCGCCGCTGGGCTGGGAGGAGATGCGTGTCATTCGCAGAGGACGCCCTGCGGGCAGGCGGTCGAGGGATGAGAATACAGATGATTCAGGACGATTCACCATTCTGACAAGTCAACCCTTAGGGATAATGCTATGCATTAGACTGAGACGAGAAGCAAATGAGATGTTTTAGAGGAGAAAGGCAAATGATGACGTTGTCAAAAGATGAATGCGTTTGTTTTCAGACCTAATCGGAATTCAGACGGATATCAGAGAACGTTGTTGAAGCCGAACAATTGCGTTCACAAAAGAAGGTGTCTTTTAAAAAAGCCTTAAAAAAACCTTTCTTCGAAAATAAGCGTGTCTAAAAAACTTTCCTCAGTAACACGTCTTTAATAAGTAACTAAGTGTAACAGCTCAAAAATATTCTTGAAATTACAATAAAACCTCGTTACAAGAAATACTGTTACAGCAAATTTTTCAGTATAACAAGTATACCAAACTTTTTTCACAGTCCTGGCAGGAAGCCTACAAGGGTACATGTAATGAAATTCTTGTTAGGAGAAACTCACAAATTCCACTATGACTAACTTTTTTAAGGAACACATTGTGATTTCTAAATGAAAAATCCCCAATGAAGGCAGGCAGAGTCTTGAATTTCACATTGAAAATTACTGTGAGACTGGTTCTTGGAACATGAGGTGGAATCAAGGATGAAAATTATTCAGAATCCACCTGAACAAATTATCTCTCACAATTTTTTCCTGGGATAGGAAAGATGCAGGAGGGGTAGATGAAAAAATTAACCAAAGAAAACTCATGTTAAAAAGGGTTTGTGTGCTTGAGAAACCCTGTGCTCATGCTTATAAATTGTAAGCTTTTTTAGAACACCCACCCTTACAAATCTGTACAGGAATTGCTTAGAAAAACTAGGAATTGTCAAGAAAAGGTGCTGGTGTTTACCAGTTATTCAGAGTAAATACTTCAAATAAAAATTTAAACTTCTTTTTGAAGATCACAGTTTTTAAATTCTGAAAGCATCTGAAAAGGTCAGAAAAGGAAGATGTTGATTGCATGCGGGCTTAATTTTTAGAAAATTTTCCAATTGGTCAAAACTTAAAAAAAAAGGTTCTAGTCACTGTATAACAAATTATTTGTTAAAACAAAATTCTTCTGAAGTCCCCACAAATTTGTAGTAATGAGATTTTAATGGTATTGCAAAAACAGTTCAATTTTTTCAAGTTCCCTGATTTTGTCATTCCACTCGCCAGCATATATACCCAATTATCCAAACAATTTTCTAAATTGTCATGCAGTAGAGTAGCAGCAAAGCATTTTCGTATTGTTTCTGCATCACAAAAAGGGGCTTTACCATCACCATCATCATCTCAAATGATGTCCTTGTCAAGCATAGCAAAGAATTACAGCGATTAATTACATAAGTTTGTAAAGCGGGAACTCAATAAAAAGTAAATAAATGAATGAATAAACAAGCTGAAATTACATCCCCATGTGTGTATTCGCCTGCTGAGAAAAGGAGGAGATTTCGCTAGATCTTTTATCTCCAGAGAAAGCCGCGTCCCGAGGAAAAAAGATTTACACGTGAAACTGGCTCGTTCAGCAGCGGAAAGCCCAGCAGCCGGTGGACCAACAAAACAAGCAGGGCATTGTTAGGACGAAAGAACAGTAAAATGACACGGAATTCGTCTCAACTGTGGAAATAAACTCAGTGGGTCAACCAGTTAGTTTCCAAACACAAGAAGAATATTACAGACAAATATGTTGAACAACGCATGTTGAAGCCGACGATGAAAGGAGAATACTGCATTGCGCTCCTCAGAAATTTTCGGATTGACACAATTCTGAAAGGTGTGTACCTGTACACCGGGTTTCAAAACAAACCAAAAATGGCGGAAAATCCCAGTAAAATTTCATTACTTGAAACAAATTCGAAAGTTTACTTCACATTTTCTGGATTTAACTCATTTAGGAAAGCTAAAAAGAATGGTGCCACATAACCCGTTTTTTAAAGATATTTATTTCTAGACTAAAAAAAATCCCTTGGAAAATTTTCGTACACTGTCTTGAATGTAAGTTTACATCAAAAATAAACGCCAATCAAAACTGTCTATATAACGATATTTCCTAAATTCGCATTATTATGGGATTTATTGTGGCCTTCTTAGTTAAGAAATTTACTGCCATACCATTTATTTCCTGTCTCAATTCTCTTCAAATAAATTTATCTCAAGTTTTCTTGGAAAAATTACCTGTTATACTGGGAAGTGGATTAATGGACAACATAATTGTCTTCCGCACAGAAACTATACTGCAAAAATATTCTTCATGCTTTACATATTTGAAACAGTTTTGAACAAGTGTTCATTTTCGGCACAAATTGCATTATTTTGACAATTGCCGATTACGAATGCGCTAAACGGTGGTCAGGATAAATCACTTTTCGCTCTGCAAAGTTTTCCCAACGTTCAGGAATCCATTTAGGGCTTCGTGAAGTGAGGCTAGGTGAGGTCACTTTCTTTTTGAACCTTTATACAGTATTAGGGTTGGCAGGTCGAAAGTTCCTTTCAGACGAACCCCTGAAATTTTCAGAAAACAATACCCGGAGGAAACGAGTCTTGTTTCCGTCCTTCCGAGGGCAGAAGGTATTATTGAAGTCACAAATCCGGGACAACGGGTTGCGAATGTTTCTTATGAGTCCGTGCCATTCGTCGTCGTCGTCCAGGGCTTTAGTTTTCCTCGGAAATGTTCTTCCGGGAGAAGACCCGGGGAAATCATGCGCCTCAGTTGCGAATTCGTCCAGGCGGAAAATTCAGACTCGGATTTTCTGCACGCTGTCGCAGATTTTGCGAGACGAGAGGCCAGACGCATCCGACCTTGCTCCGGATGCTGATGAATCGGAAAAGCGTTCTCCCGAATTTCCCATGGCTTTCGGAATTTATCTCGCAGGTGGTGAAATCTCACTCCCTTTCGTGGAATATTTGAGACACACGCGAGGAAATTTCCGCGTTTCTCCAACTAGAAAATGTAGGATGAAAGGATCGCATTTGCAGCGCTCATTTATTGCAGAAAGAGAGAGAGAGAGAGAGAGAACCGCTGCTGATGATGAGGGAAATGACGTATAGTAGTTATAATTCTCAAACACACGTCCTAATAAGTGTGATTCGATCCCCAGACAAGTTCTTTGTTTCTTTCAACAACGAAATTTCTCTCATCAGGGAGTTTTGTTTTAATCATTTCTTTGGAAAAAAATTATTGAATGTATTCACACTCCACATCATCTAGCGTATTCTCTCTCACTTAACAGCTGCTGGCAAAATGAAAACTGCATCAATCATCAGGATTAATAGCGTTCATTTAGCTGACGTTCACAGCGGATGTGAGGATTGGTAAAACTTGGGATGCCGACAAATTGAGACAGACAATTTGAGACGTGGATAAATTGATACAGAAAACTTGAGACAGGGACAATTTGAGACAGAAACTTTTGGAGCCTGTGACAATTGGAGACATGGATATTTAGGTAATCATAAACAATTAAACATTCTTAGCAGAATATACATTTTAGCAAAATTAACATTATCAAATGTTTTTAGCATTTAAAAATTTTAACTTCGAGCAATTTTAGAAAAATGACCATTATTTCTCAGCATTCAACCTTTTAAGCTTTAAGTATTTTTATCAGTTGAAATTTTTAGCAAATTTTACGAATTCCTGCACCCGATGACCTCAGCTTTTTTGTGAAGTGCAATAATAAGTAGCATAAAATTGAAAACTCAGTTTGATCCCTTCCGTGCATCAATCACTCAAAACGTCTCTGTCCAGGAGTACATTAAGCTAAATACTGCAAATTAAAACACAGTAATCAACAAAAAGTATGCCAAAATTATGTTTTTTACATTCTTTGCTATAAGCACACACACGGTGCTTCGATTTGAGAGCCAATAATCAATCTTATAGATGATGAGAAGTATTTACCAGAATTTCGTGTTCGTGTTTGACGAATTCCGTGAAATTCAATGAAGCATCGAAATATTCCTTCATGCACGACGGAATACATGGGAGATTTATGCACGGATCAATGAATTTCCACGGAATTTTCATAGCTTCAAATTGATCGCATTTCCGCGGTTTATTGACCTGATTCGGGGACGTGAGAGTTTTATTATGCAGTATTTCGGTCTACACCTTTTCAGCTTCTGTTTGTTTTGCTGATGATGTTTCTTTTTTTAAATCATTAATGCATTGAAAGGATTGGTATAAAATGGGATACGGACAAATCGAGACAGACAATTTGAGACTGGACAAATTGAGACTGGACAAATTGAGACAGAAAACTTGAGACGGGGACAATTTGAGGCACCCAGTGAGCAAGAAGTAGTCCAATTTTGCCCCAAAATGCCTCCAAAGTTTTAAGCGGCAAATAAAGTTTTCTGTTCATTCATTCATTCCTAGATCAGCATAAAACTAAGATGATGAATTCACGCAAATAACAAACAGTAGATTTTTTGGCAGAGCAACAAATTGTTTAGCGCAGAATTAAGGGAATAAGCACTGACAGATGATAGAAGAGGTTTCAATATAGGATTTTTGATAATTTAAAAGGTGATCAACGGAGATGCGTTTCTGTAATCTTTTTGAAGACATTCTGAAAGATAGTGATGGTGTTATTTGACACACTTCTCCTCTGTCAACTAAGATTTTCAAATAGTAATTACGGTGATTTGTTGAAATATTTTGAGTTAGAATTTGATTCAAACTACAACAGACCAATCAAGATTGACAGTCAAAATTGATGATTTGCGATTAAGAAAAATTACAAAATATTATCGCATAGATTTCTTTTGCAAACTTCAAAATGTTTTCGATTTTTCAGCCACACTTGACTGTCTTGTTTTATCGCAGCTGGCTGACCGATTATTTATACTGTACAAAATATAGGTCCTGTATCCTGTTTATATATTTGATAAACTTATTTGATTAAAAATTCGATAAGTCAAATATAGGTGGACCCCTTGTTTTCAGGAGATGTCGGTAATGTTCACTGAGCCATTGAAATCGACCTCACAAACGTTTTCACAACAACAATTTCAAACATATGATCATCTCTGATATTCAGCACAATATTGTTATGCTGGTAATATCGTCGGGTAATTCGCGCGGATGATTTGAATTTTACTGCCTAGTTATCTCCTGGCAGGTGCAACTCGTGCAAGGCATGGTGCACTAGACGAGGAGACATGCCATTCGCTCAGTGATGGACCCTGCTGCGGATGTACGAATAACTCTGCACCTGCATAAACAAGCTGGAAATGCGTCACACGAGGAAATGAGGAAAATCAGCACCGCAGGTATCAAGAGATACTTCTTTGTAAGCCTTACACGCGAATACATCTGGGTTAAATTCATTACCCGAAGCAATGCAGCGAAAGCAGGCAACCACCACGGACAGCAAAAACTCATCTTTCGCTTGTTTTTGCTCCAGCTCTTGCAAAAACAAGGTAACATTATGGAGCGACAGGGAGTCTGTGATGAGCCACTGCTGTGCTCAGCTGGAGACAGCAATTGAGTCCATCTCATTATGCCGTAATCATNGGCGGAATAGGCTTCTTCTAAATTAGCAGTTTAGAAGAAGGCAGTGCAAGTCATTTGTCACTGTCGACAAATAGCAAGTTGAAAAGGAGAAACGCGCAATAACGACCGTCACGCATTAATGCGGGCCGACGTGAGAGAGGGGGAACCAAAACAAAAGGGGAACAGCTGCAAGGAAACGGATACCTTGTAGAGAAGGATCTCTCTCCATATATGGAGAAAAGAAAATAATCGCAATTCGGTTTCTGGGTTACAGAATATTCTGTGCAGTTTACCTCTGCCAATATTTAGAAAAGTGATAAAGGATGCTCTGGTGTTTTTTTCATGTGAATTACAGTGTACAGTATTACAATGGATCAAGAGAGGAATGAAAGCAAGGAAATGCTTTTGTCTCAAATAAGACTTGTCTCAATATGTCTCAAAATCCTCTGTCTTAAATGTACCTATTTCAAATTTTCCACGTCTCCAAAAGTTTCTCTTTCAAATTGCCCCTTTCTCCAAAAGTTTCTCTCTTGAATTTTCCCTCTCTAAAATTATACCTGTCTTGAATTGGACCTGTCTCCAATTGTCTGTCTTGATTTGTCCTAGATCAGCATACAACTAAGATGCTGAATTAACGCAAATAACACACAGTAGATTTTTGGCAGAGCAACAAATTGCTTAGCGCAGAATTACGAGAATAAGCACTGAAAGATTACAGAAGAGGTTTCAATATAGGATTTTTGATCATTTAAAAGATGATAAACCGGGGATGCGTTGCTGTAATCTTTTTTAAGACATTCTGAAAGGTAGTCCTGGTTTTATTCGACACACTTTTCCTCTATCAACTAAGATTTTCAAATAGTAATTACGTTAATTCGTAGCAATATTTTGAGTTAGCATTTGGCTCAAACTCCAACAGACCAATCAAGATTGACAGTCAAAATTGATGATTTGCGATTAAGAAAAATTACAAAATGTTATCGCATAGATTTCTTTCGCAAACTTCAAAACTTTTTTGATTTTTCAGCCACACTAGACTGTCTTGTTTTATCGCAGATGGCTGACCAATTATTTATACAAAATATAGTTACTATATCCTGTTTATATATTTGATAAACTTTGATTCAAAATTCGATAAGCCAAATATAGATGCGCCTCTTGTTATCAGGAGATGTCGGTAATGTTCACTGAGCCATTGAAATCGACCTCACAAACGTTTTAACAACAACAATTTCAAACATATGATCATCTCTGATATTCAGCACAATATTGTTATGCTGGTAATATCGTCGGGTAATTCGCGCGGATGATTTGAATTTTACTGCCTAGTTATCTCCTGGCAGGTGCAACTCGTGCAAGGCATGGTGCACTAGACGAGGAGACATGCCATTCGCTCAGTGATGGACCCTGCTGCGGATGTACGAATAACTCTGCACCTGCATAAACAAGCTGGAAATGCGTCACACGAGGAAATGAGGAAAATCAGCACCGCAGGTATCAAGAGATACTTCTTTGTAAGCCTTACACGCGAATACATCTGGGTTAAATTCATTACCCGAAGCAATGCAGCGAAAGCAGGCAACCACCACGGACAGCAAAAACTCATCTTTCGCTTGTTTTTGCTCCAGCTCTTGCAAAAACAAGGTAACATTATGGAGCGACAGGGAGTCTGTGATGAGCCACTGCTGTGCTCAGCTGGAGACAGCAATTGAGTCCATCTCATTATGCCGTAATCATGTGTCCATCTTGTCAAGTTATTCTTTGCGGAAAAATAAAGGCTATTCGATCACGCAGCAGCGAGTGATTCGTCTCATAAGCTCCGACTGTGAGCGACATCTAGAGTATGCGTAAAAGTATTTTCGGCCAGCTTCTGAAACTTTCAACAAGGTGCTGGTAAAAATCACGCGCCTTGCTTGAACGGATTCGATGAATAACCAAAGAATACGAGGTATATCCGCTTTATCCGAAAATCCTGTTATATTCCAGTTGGGTTTTTTTGAAGAATGGGTCTATTGCAACGGGATAAATTTTTTTTACCGGAATCGATGGCATTAATCAACAGAATAGTAAATGTTACGTACGCGTTTTAAACAAGTGTTTCCTCCCTTTATTTACCGCCCTCTTCTATGCACTTGAATTGTTCGGTCCTGGCAGATTTCGCCCACTAACATCTTAGATTACGTTCCTCCGATGTTGAACAATGAACAAAGTATTTATGCTGGGATAATAAAAGGGAAAAGGCATTCATGATATTCATTGCGGTCGGGTTGGTTCGCATTCCTGCCATGACCTGACACTAACCCATGGCCTATATTCCCCGGTTCTCTTCTCTGACCTAGTGATCCGAGGAGAGTACGTTTTTCGTTAGACTGGAAAAGAAATCAGACAAATGCGATATTCTGCTGACTTTGTCACTTTGTGGTTGCATTTCTCAGTACTGCTGTACAGTACTCAATTATACGAGCCATTTCAGGTACGCCTCCTATTGACACTCAACCCTTCCCATTTGGATGTCCCTATAGTTCCATCTCTCCTTCTAATTCTTCGTTGTTTGCTTCCAGAGGCGTTCTGGCTAACATTCGAACACAATTTCGGAACAATTCGAGAAGTCTACTTTAGTTTACTAGAAAATCTCATCTGTCATCATAACCACATTCGCGTTTACCACATGTCTTCGCATTTCAGCGAGGGGAAGTTGCATGGATGAAGAAATCTAAAAATGTAGCATTTTAGTTAGCGGATCTTATGAACAAAGAACAAAATAGCACGTGAACATATGCTGCAAAAGATCGAGAGAACGTATAAATGTAAGCCCCAGAAGTGCTTTATTTGAAAGTTCATGAGGAATGTTATTCAGTGACAATGAAAACATAATTTTGTTCATCTGCGAGAAAAGCATACGTTTTAAAATTATCTTTAACATCTTTTTATGGGGGGATTTCTTTGAAATACTGTAATCCGAAGATTGCTTCAAACTCTGTTTTCCTATTCTCGTTTCTCACGTGCTCTTTTGTAATAAGATCTAATTTCAATACTTTTCACTGATCGAGATGAACAGGTAGTTGAAACAACACATTTTAATCAATCCTCGGTCGAGAAAAGCTTGCGAAACTGAAGATGCTGTAAAAAACAAACAGATATTACATTTAAAAACATTTCCTGAGTAAAATGCACTAGGAATACTCTTCAGAGAATATGTATGCAGAAGCTTGGAACAGGAAAGTCCCGACCTTTTCTCAATTTTTTCCAATACAGTACTGTAGTAAAATTTCATCAAAAATCGAACCTGCTCGGCTCTGAACTTGATCAAACGAAATGTAAATTAGCCCCATCAAACCAGAAATTTTACAACCTTTCTTTTGGCCGTACAGCACGTACCACCTGGTTTGAACCAGGATAAAGCTTCACAGGTATAACGTAATTAACTGATTTAAATTAGGTACAAGCTAGGTACAATTAAGGTGCAAGAAAACAATCGCCGACTGAGTACAGTATATCCAAGATGAGTCTTCGACTCACGGGAAAAACATGCACAGGATATGCTTCAAGAAGCGAATCTCCTGGTAATGAGTGGGATAATGATTATCCCGGTTTATATCTGGTAGCTGAACCCCGTTCCTGGAGTGTGTGGTCCACACGCGAACCCCCGTCAAGTGGGTGTGCAGCTGCGACGTGAATATCTTCACCCCGTCCTTCGGCAAACCCTTCGAAATTAAAAATTTGATTGTCCGTGCTCTGGTTGAATGGAGATCTAATTAAACGTGCTGATTATTTTTTAATATTTTTTTAATTCTTTAATTCTGAGGAGAGAAACAAGAACAGCGGCCTGAATTACCTCTCAAGTGTGAGTTGAGTGCGATAAGTTTCCCTTCACTGACCCATTATTGTCTGGGCGGGTCCGCAGAAGTTTTCTGACGGCCCGCGGGAAAATTTCTTCACCATGATGCATTTATAGAAGGTAATAATGAAGCCTGTTATTGTTAGTACTCCAAAATTTTGAGAAAATTGGCAGTCGAAGTTACCTGAGAAGAATACAAGTTGCCTTTTCTTCTTATTACACTTGAAGCTTCAGAGAGGCCTTGCTTTTGATTTTTTTCAAGACATTCCAATATATAGCTGCTCATTGGTTCTTCACTTGATTTTTTCAATACATGCGCAAGTTTGTTTTGAGGACTTTATTGCAGGTATTTGACAAATTTTCCTGGTCTTCAAAAATTGTATGAAACTTTGCCGGTCCGCAGAAAATTTTATGTCAATTTTCCGGTCCGCAAAATATGTTATTCAAATTTGCCGGTCCGCGAGCAACAGAGGTTGGGGAACACTGGTCTGGGCTTTCTAAAACGCACCTTTGGGATTTGACTTGAAATTTGGCAAGAGCATTTTGGCCATCCTCTGGAAATTGTCATCACGTTCGATGATATTTTCATGAAGCATTCGACTCATCTGAATCGAATTGCGAAACCTGTAAAATCTCTGATTTTTATTATTGTCTATCCTGAAGAGTTTGAGACTTCTGAAAAATTAATTCGGGAAAAATGGCAATATTGTTCCATCAGGTCTGTTTTTTTTTGTTTTGTTTTTTTATAGCACTAGCATCGTGCTATATTGATACTAGTGTACAACATTAATTTACTAGCAGTCTCGCGATGGTCGACTAATTAATTTCATCGCTAAAATGTTCAGATGATCCAAGTTTTTCATCATCTTAAATCCTACTGAAGTTTCTTCCCCCACTTGACTGCGTCTCGATTTCTTCTCTCCATTTTCACCGCTTCTTCCTTTTTTTCATTCCCGGGCTTTGAAATTATGAAATTATACATACAGTATTATACTGATTTATTTCGGGACATTATGCGAAACTTGCAGACGCGTAAATGGGTACTTGAAGAAATGGAATTGCGCCCGAAGATCTTCGCTCTCTCATAATTGTGGAAGGAGGTTTCCGACGATTTTTTTTTTTTTGGTTGTCAAAAAGGTCATGTTGAAGCAAACAAACCATGATAACTCACAATCGCTGTGCATTCAGCGATGCAATGACCGCGCACAAAAACGTCACGCATTCCGTGAGGAAGACCCGTTTTAGGCGTGTATTCCAGCCCGACTTCCAGAATTCCTGCGTCGAAGCGGCGAATGTTGGAAGTGTAATGAAGCTGCATCCCGGAACTGTCAACAAAATCTAGACAGGAAAAAGAAGGTAATGATGTCGGATGTATGAGGAGTGCCATGAGCAATTCAGATCGGGGCCTTTTCGAACAAGTGGTGCACGGGATACGTTTCGTGCGAGAACATCGGCCGAAAAGATATTATTGCTCTTTCTATAGTCGTCTCTGTTACTTATTTTTATTTTAACGCAAGTCTGTCTGGATTTCCAAAGCTGTCGCAAAAACGATTACTTGAAAAGGAGAGAGAATGCTGTCCTTCTAGTTATTTTACTACAGCAGCTCAGAGCAGTGAGGATTTTCCAAGTTAAGTGACTTTGGAACAGAGGGTTCTAAAATCGTTTCGATTGCAGCATGAATCTGTGAACCTGTGAGTGACGTTAATAAATGAAGCAAAAATTCACTGGATAATAAATCCGGGTTATTGTAATGAACTTCCAACATGAGGAACGGGTTGAAATCTTCTCCTCCGATTTCCAGTCCGACATCCTGCGAAAATAAAATGAAAATGGGATCACAAATTGATCATTACGTTTTTGTCTTGATACGAAAACAAGCATGCATATGTGAATCCGGTGAGCATTCATACCTCAGGATAAACGAAATGCTCTGCTCCCATTGCCCACGCAGCCACAACTTTCCTGCAGACATCGATTTCTGGAGGCCTGTCATCAGCACCGCATGGCCCAAGATAGTCGGGTATTTTCTGAGTGTATTTGGCTTCACAGTGGTATACCTCCATATGGTGAACGAATCCTTCGTTACCCTCTTGAATCACGGGATTGTACTGGGGGAAAAAAAGTACACAGTAAATCTAGGACAACGCCGTCAGATCGACTAGAACTCTTCATGCATTAACTAGTATAGCGCGACATCTAGCTCAATAGAAAATACATCAGTAGACACGATTCTACTGTGTTACTCCGGTTGCACTCCCAGCTAGCAGAAGTTGGTAGCTGGGCGCGACGATCGGGACGGTGGAAAAAAAGAGCCACTCCCAAATTTTGAAATGAACCTCGAGAAATTCTGACAATTAAATCATCATACAGGTACAGTACTACATCTTGTCATCAATACTGTACACAACTTTCTGCATAAAAATCTTGGCATTTCCTTACTTTTGATCCAGTTTCAATGATGAACAAGTCATGATTATAGCATTTTTCTGCATATTAGGAAACGTTTCTATGTCTCATTGACTTATTCAGCCAATAAGCAAATTTGCATACTTTACTGATATCATAGCAGAAAATTATTCCGTCAAAAAAGGATTTCAAATATGGTGTCTCTGAAAAAACTGTTGGGTTTCGAAAATATGTTTTTTAATGGCAAATAATTGAAACAAAATATGTCATGACGGAATTTTATTGAATTCAGATTCAGATATAGACATTTGTATGGTCAATTCTGTAAGTTGATTTGCTCAAGAAATTACATGCGGTAAGTCACATGTAGAAGATTGTGAGAAAACATATTTTTACGCTTCCTTTTCACTAATAATGCCACAGTGCTCTAGTTCAAAAATTCTTCTCGAGAAATTTGTTTGCCAGAGAATTTCGTTGTTGAGGCAAACAATACAGTATCGAAAATTCTTCGCTACTCAGCTGGGAATATCGTTCTTTTTTAGAATTTAATTTCTCTGGACCTACATTTTGAATTGACAGGAAAAGAAAGTTCTCAAAGAATGAAATTAAACGTTTATAACAACCACCTGCCAAAAAGGTGTGTCGGACAAAGGCAATTCCTTACTTAGATCATATGATGCTTCCTGAAGAATTCTGAGGGCAGTTTGAAAATCTTTCACAAGTTCGTCGTTTCCACGGCTTCAATGTGATATCTGTTAATGGTGATGTTGGTTTCTTTAGCATTCCGGAAAGCTGACATTTTTGCAGCCACCGGCGATTTATTCGGCAGATTCTTCAGAAGCTGAACTCGTTTCATGCTGTGGCGAGCTGCAGTTGCATTGACACCAGTGAGCCTCAAAATTGGCCCTTCCCCTTGGGCAAATACCAAGTGAGTTGTTCCATCCTGGTGATGAAGTTCAACACATGTGACACATGATGGGGCTCCAACCTTGTAATTCAAGTCACAAACTAATCAGGTCAGGTCAGGACAGGTGATACTGTACCTCGATTATGTAGTCCGTCGGGTCACAAGTCTCAAATTTACGGCGGTAAGAGAAAACA
>CAJPEX010001426.1:40854-53056 GCA_905338405.1 Notodromas monacha | reverse complement strand
CACCACTTAGCTTTGGAAACCCCAGTCTCATATTTGCCCATGGGACAAAATGAAAAAAAGAAGTACCAAAAATTTTGGACCAAGAGTAAAGGGGGGACAAAAACCTTCACAGGTACAATCCACACATACACAAGATTAAATCAAGAGACCTTCAGATAAATCACTGTAACAAGGTTAATAGTAATCATCATCATCATGATGCCTCCTCCTGCCAATGCCTCCAGGGAGCTCAAATGGCATCTTGCCATTCATCACAGCATTCAGGAACAGGTAGTTGGCAAACACCAAGCAGGGGTAGTAGAAGCCTCTGTCTGTCACCAGGAATGGTGTCCTCAGGGCTCCATCTCTGCCTATGATGGTCAGTCCCAGTGCCAAAGCTACAGTTCCCACCAATAGTGGTTCATTGCCTCTTGCCAAGCCAATCATCCCAATCAAGTGGATGATGATACCCACAAATAATAAGCTACAATATGTCACCTGAAATGCAAGCAAAATAAATTTGGACACATACTGCTGAGGAGCAAAATAAGGAAGTATTTTCCTATTCATAACTGCCTAAATCAAATCAACCATTTCATGCATCTTTCTCACAGTATAACCAGTTATTCCACACAGAAAAATTATTTTCGCACTCAAATTATTGTATTCACTCAATTAACATGCACCCCTGCACAAAATTGCATGATAAAATTGCCAATAAATTTCAGGAAAATTGACTTTTATTGGGCTTAATTTCAAGAAACATATATTTCAAACCATAAGATCTATTAAACAAGGAAATTCTTTGATATTTCTCCCATCACTTTCCCACCCATTCTGCTAATTCAAAAAATTATATATATAGCATAATAGAGTGGGACTTTGTCCTTCTTCCATTGTGACTCAAATGCTATTTTTACACATGCCAACATTTCAATGTACTGCTGTACAGAGGTACACTATACAATGCTCCAAATGCTCTTATCAAGTTGAAAATATATTCACTGATTCAAATTCAAGCAGCAAACTTTTCTTTCATGGAATTCTGAAGAATATTTCTCCCATAAAGTCCACCATTTAAAAATTATATAATGTAAGTCCATATGGGAAAACAATGAGACTCAACTTAGGGACAATTCAACTTAGAGACACTCTTGATGCACCAACTACATGTCCACATCTGGGGGTCTCACTGTATTTTTTAAAAATCTGTGTTCATAAAAAAATGAATTGCAATTTTATTTAGCTTTGTTATCCATGAAAGAACAAAGAATTTGGATCATCAATAATTCTACAACTTATTGAGCTGCTTCTCCTCCTCAAATCAATCACATTCAAGCAGCAAACAATGTTTTTTTCATGGAATTCTGAAGAATATATCTTCCATGAACCACCATTTAAAAGTATATACAGTACAGTCAACCCCCGTCTAATGGACTTGATTTGTGCAAGGGACAAGTCTGTTAGACAAAAAGTCATTTACACGAATTCAATTACATAAAAAATTAAAAATTTCAATTTTCAACACTAATTTTAAACCAAAAGAAGTCTGTTTGGTGGATTTTGTCTGTTGGGCGAGAGGAAAAACTGCTTGCAGAGCTGTTTGGCAAAAATCCCTTACACGTGAGGTCTGTTAGGCAGGGGGCCATTGTAATGTAAGTCTATGGGAAAACAATGACAATCAACTTGGGAAATTTCAACTTAGAGACACTCTTGATGCACCAACTTATGTCCACATCTGGGGTCTCAATTTATTTTTTTTTTTTAATCTGTGTTCATAAAAAATGCATTGCAATTTTATTTAGCTTTGTTATCCATGAAAGAGCAAAGAACTTGGATGATCAATAATTCTACAACTTATTGAGCTGCTTCTCCTCCTCAAATCAATCACATTCAAGCAGCAAACAATGTTTTTTTTTCATGGAATTATGAAGAATATATTTCTCCCATATAAAGTCCTCCATTTAAAAATTATATAATGTGCGTCCATATATATGGGAAAACAATAATGAGACTCCACTTATTGGGGGACATTTCAACTTAAAGACACTCTTGAATCTTGATGCACCAATCACATCCACATCCAGGGGTCATCTATCACTGTACAGTATATATTTCCACACAGGAAAAGTATCAATACATAAAACAATGCCCAGCAGCAGCAGCAGCACAAACCCAGTTCATGTGAACCCCTGGGTTGCAAGTGCAGCACAAGGGTGTGCTGTGTCTGTGTCTGTGTGTGTGAGTGGGGGGAAAAGAAACCCCCCTCTCTCATGTGACCCAGTTCAACCCCCCCCCCCTCCTCTTATATCCCCAAGACTCGCAACAAGGCATGCGTGGGAGTGTGAGTGAGTGAGTGGCAACACTGGGCGGGGCTTGGCGTTTTATATACCCCCTACAGCGCAGGTCAAAAATAAACCACTGCGTTTTTCCGGGACACACAGACACACACTTTTTTGTAAAAAAAAAAAAAAAAAATTCGCCACGACACGAACAAAAAAAAAATAATGAAGAGAATCCTTTCAAAAAATCGGGTATTTTCTTTATCTATTTTTTTTTCGTTACTGGGGTAAAATGTCGTTAATATACGTTACGAAGATTCTGTTTGGTCCTGGAAAAATGCTTCGTTATAAACGAAAATGCGTTTGAACGAAATACAAATAACATTATGGCCATTATATTGGACGAAAAGGGGGAGAATAAATTCGTACTGCAACGAATTTTTACTGTAACAAGAATCGTTTTAAATCCTTGTTATATCGAGACTCGTTTTGTTTCATTATAGCGAAATTCGTTTTAATTCGTTGAAAAAAGAAAATTATTTCAATTCATTATAATACGAGATCCGTTTCAATTCGTTAGAAACAAAATTGTTTTCATTCGTTATAACGAGACTCATTTTCATTCGTTATAAAAGATACTCGCTTTAATTCGTTATGAAGAGAATAGTTTTTATTCATTTTAACGAAACTTGTTTCGATTCGTTATACCGAGACTCGTTTTAATTCGCTCATGAGAGAATCGTTTTAATTCATTATAACGAGACTTGTTTTAATTCGTTATAAAGAGACACATTTTAATTCGTTATAAAAGATACTCCTTTTAATTCGTTATGAAGAGAATCGTTTTAATTCATTTTAACGAAATTTGTTTTAATTTGTTATAATAAGAGACTCATTTTAATTCGTTATCAAAGAGACTCGTTTTAATTCGTTATAAAGAGAATCATTTTAATTTATTATAACGAGACTTGTTTTAATTCGTTATAAAGAGACTCATTTTAATTCGTTTTCAAAGAGACTCGTTTTAATTCGTTATAAAGAGAATCATTTTAATTCAGTATAACGAGACTTGTTTCAATTCGTTGTAACGAGACTCGTTTTAGTTCGTTATAACGAGACTCGTTTTAATTCGATATAAAGTGAATCGTTTTAATTCGTTATAAAGTGAATCGTTTTAATTCGTTATAAAGAGACTCATTTTAATTCGTTATAAAAGAGACTCGTTTCAATTCGTTGTAAAGAGACTCATTTTAATTCGTTATAAAAGAGAATCGTTTCAATTCGTTATAAAGATAATCGTTTTAATTCGTTATAACGACACTCTCTTCAATTCGGTGTAATGAGACTCGTTCTAGTTCTTTGTAAACAGACTCGTTTTAATTATTTATAAAGAGTCTTGTTTAATTCGTTGTAACGAAACTCGATAAAATTCGTTATAACGAGGCTTTAACAGTATTATAATTCGTTGCGAGACTGTTTATAACGAGACTCAATAAACTAGTTGTAAAGAGATTTTTTCAAGTAAAATCTCGGTACAACGAATCCATGGGACCCAGTGAATTAGCTTTGTTGTAGAGAAAAAAAAAGTTTTTATGAAGTAACTCTTTCAACATTTGACAGGCACCTGCTGAAAAACAACTTGGTTGTAATCAATTATTAGTTATCACGACGTTCGTTGTAACGAGAATGTAACATTTCTTTAAAAACGAAGCATCGGAGGCATTGAAAAGCATCGTTAAAATCAAAAAAGAAAAATTTTGAAACTAAATTAAAATTATATTCTGACTTTTGGACAGGGACAATCAAACAAATTCGTTATAAGCAGTTATTCGTTAAAACGAGATTCTTTGTAACGAGAATTTTAAAATTCGTTAAATGCAGATTTTATGGACAAGTTTTGAACTGAAATTCATCAGAAGATTACATTCAATTCAACTTATAAGGAATTCTTGCTCACAAACAACTTATTTTTCTGGTTCTCTACAGAAATTTTCATCAAACAAAGTTTTTTTTTCAAGTGTTCTCAGTTAGAACGGCTTTGTTGTAACCAGACTTCACTATATTTCACAGTAATAGAAATGCAGGTAGCAGCAGAAAATTATCCAAAACAGTGGGAAAATTACAATTCAAAAAAAATTATAAATTCTTTCCTTCAAACCAAAGTGTATTTTTCCATTCCAATCAAAACAATTCTATTTTTAAACAACACAAATTAATAGACCAAAAATTATGCAAGCAGAATTCAAAATACATTCTTCATCCAATTTTTAAAATGGCAAATTGTAGCATTTGTTTCCACACTATTTGACTTGAAAATTCTCTAAAATAATGCAGAAATGCAGAAAGCTTTGAAAGAAATCGATTCATCCCACTATATACAGACAATTCATTATAACGAGGTTTGTGAAACACAAGTTTTATGGTAATCTTGCCAAGATGTAAACTTGATTACAAAGGTGGACTCTATCTCACTTCAATAATATTCTCTGTATAAAGAATTTTTTGGTCCCTCAACATTCTCTCCCAATATTAAAGCAGTTCTCTACAACAAAATTCTCCCTACAACAAATTGTTTCTTGTCAATTGAATATAATTTTAGTAACATGATTGTAAATGCAATAACAATGGAAAAAAACATGGCACAACCAGGCATCAAAAATAAGAGAAAAAATGATACAGTCATAAAAATACTGAGTATACCCAGGTCAAACTGAGCCTAAAATAAAAAACAAGTGTGTGTCAAGTCCAGCATTCCATGGCTCCCCTCTCATACACATATACACCAGAATCAAGGGGGGGGGGTATTAGTGGTACAGAAAACAACAGGTTGAGGTCAGGGTTGCTGTTGTTGTACAGTATTTTCATATAGAGCAGTGTTCCCAACCTTTTCGGGCCTGTGGACCAGCAAAGTTCCAAAACGTTTTCTGCAGACCAGCAAATTTCCACACACAAAATGTCTGGAGACTGGCAAAGTTTCATAAAATGTTTGCAGACTCAAAACAGTGTTCCTTGAAAAACTTTATGGCAGGTACAGCATTTAAAAAGTGTCTACTGTTTGCAAAAAATTTAGTCAAGAACCAATTAAAGCAGCTATAAATTGAGGAATGTTTTCGAATAATTAGAAAACTGGGCTTGAAGAAAGGTTTTTCAGAATGAGAAAAAATTAAAATAATTTATTTCAGCCGGTGAAAATTTGTCTGAGGCATTATTAATACAAGAAATTTCAAGTTTTATTTTTTCATCAAATAATTTCAACTGCCATTGTCATTCAAAAATTCCAGATGAAGATGACAGACTTCATTGCTACTTTTGATAAATCTATTAAGCAGCAGAAAATTTCCCATTTACTGGCCAAAAAAAACTTCTACTGTATATACAGATTGGTGCCAGTTAGCAAACCACAGGTTGGGAACACTGATATAGAGTATACACAAGTAAAGTACTGTTTATATATTTGGTAGCTCAGTCACACCAGTTCTCCCTTATGGTCCCACATCCCCTGTCTGTCATGGCTGCATTGTCTTGACAAGTGCACATGCACTTCCAGAGCTTCCAAAAGTGCTTCACTTGCACACTGTGCCCTGGTGCACACCTGTCCCTGGTGACCTTGCACCCAAAGCTGGCCATGTTCCACTGAGCCCTGCAGCAAAATCCCAGTACCATTTATGGCCTCCCACACAAACAAAAATAAAGTATTTGGAAAAGCTGCAGATGAGGACTAACCTGCAGTCCCCATAGTGCTTTGGGCCAGGTGTCTTTGAATCCTGGCAGAAGTTTGAGTCTATGATCCTGTGTAAGATTCCATAGCCTGGGAAGTCCATTGGCACTATGCCCACTTTCCAGGGAGAGCACTCCATACTGATGAGCTCCAGGACATACTTGTTCATCCTTGCAGCCACCTGCAACACCCAAATACACTTCATTTTCATTAGAGTGAAGTCTTGTCACAACAAAGCCATTGGGACTTGTAAAAAAGCTTTCTCACCACAACATTTACTTATATTCACCCCTTTGAATAACATTGTGACTGCAGTACAAGTAAATTTTCAGAACACACTTTTGGGGACTTCAGAAAAAGTTTGTTATACAAAATAGTTTATTAAAATGATATTTTGAACATTCATGACTGAAGAATGTTTTTACATTAGAACCAGCATTTAATCAATTGGATCTATGATGCTTTTCATGAATTCTCAGAATATGTTTTCATCATTACAAGAATTACTGAGTAATCTTTTAAAGAAGATTAGCTTCATTGATAGGCATTCCATAAGTTGCACCATACTTTTCCAAAATGCTTGCCCACATTATATTTGGATCACATAGCAGATTATTTTTTGAGAGGGGCTAATTGAATCATAATTTTCTTTTGAATATACATAAAAAAATTGCAACTGTTGAATACCATGAATTTTGAAAATTATTCACTGAAAACTACAGTTCACATTTTTTGCAGGAATACTTTTTTGTGCCACTTTTGCATCTCAGAATAGAAAGTGCACATCTCAAGACAGGGACATCTTTGCTGGAAGTCTTCCACTAAACAGCTGTTTCTCATTTCCAACATAATAAAATGAACACATAATGAGGAAAATATAGCTGTTTCTTCTGAAAATTTTCCACAAGAAATTATTTTCCCAAACCACGAATATGTATCATTTGCTGTCCGTTAAGTAAAACAGACGTTGGAATATATATAAAAATATTGTATTCACAGCAAACGAGGTTCAAACAATATTAAAAACAATAAAAAAGAAAGATATCTTGAGAGAATCTTGTTGAACGTACTCGAGGTTCTCTGATATGTAACTGCGGTCAACACTGGATTAAATCTGAGGAAAATATTGTTCCTCAGCAATATATATGCCTTTCAGGCATATAGGTCATCAACAAAAGGCATTTAATATATTATTCATGAATGCGCGGACCTCATGAAGCAAAATATTAGAAACATGATACACAACACAATATACATATGCAAATCTGTTGTATACAATATATACCTCTGAAATTTGTATTTCAGAGGTGCGGCTGCACAGATAACATTCATCACTGTCAGAAGTGGGGGAGTTTTATATTTGTCAAAGAGGACAAAAGCGCGTCACGCTGTTTAACCTGGGGTGACGTGGGAAGAGAGATTTTGAAACAAGGAGAACAGCTGCAGGGAGAAAACCTTGTTTGCTTCTTTGAAGTAAGGTGCAATTGAAAAAGAGGTCTTGGAAATAAATCCAAGTATTTCCTGGATAACACATTCCTCACACAGCAAAAATCTTCAAGAATCCATGGGTATAGTATAACATTTTTAACAACTAACCATGTGTGGATGTGCAGCCCAGCCAGTGGCAGAAGCATAATTGATGACAGGCTCTCTGAGGTATCCAAGAGACCCAGAGAGATCAAAGAGCCTCTTGAAAGCAGCCTTTTTCTTGTCCAAGTGCCAGAGGGTTGGAATGTCCCACATGTTCTGCACCCAGAAAAGGTCCTTGCTGAGGCCAAAATAAGGCTCCCCTTTGTAGTTCCTGATGATCACCACTTTGCCCCTCATGTCTTTCATGCTTGGTATGTAGTCACAACACCAGAGAATGTCATGGTACTTTTTCAGCTCATCTGACAGCTTCTTCACAAATTCTGGCTTCCCTCTCTCTAAAAAAAACATTATTGTGTATTCTTAAAATGTTGCATGCAAAAATATATGGGAAAAGGTTACAAACTTGCAAAAAGCTATTGAGATTGTATTGTAATTGATTTATTGACACCTTGACATAGGAACATTTTTTTACCAATAGAAATTGCATTTGAAAGACTCAACATGCTGTGGACATCGCATGATAAAATCACCAATAAGTTTCAGGAATAATTACTTTCATCAAGCTGAATTGTAGAAAAGAGATATTTCCAACCCCTAAGATCTATGCAAGAAAAGTTCTTAGATATTTTTCAAATCATTTTGCCATTCATGTACAGGTAATTAAAGAAAATTACCTCCAGCACAGCAGAGGGACTTCCTTCTCTATTTGTGACTTTTTACAGTTGCCAAAATTTCAATTTCCTGACCAGAAGTAAAATATTCCATGCTCCAAATGTTCTTATTGAGTTTAAAGATTTTCACTGATCCAATTTCTACTATCAGACAATTTTCTCCATGGAATTCTGATGAATATGTCTTCCATGAAACACCCATTAAATATTATATAATGTAAGTCTATGGGAAAACAAGACTCAAGTTAGGGACATTTTGACTTAGGGACACACTTGATGCACCAATTATGTCTGCATCTTGGAGTCTCACCATAATTGGTTCCATTCATCCAGTCACCAAAGAAACCTACATTAATTCATAAATGTGTATTTTGCCAAAGAAAATTGTAAATTTAATATTTTCTATCATGACATTCAAATACAGTAATCCTGGCCACTCTGGCTCATAACTTTTTGAATTTCTTAAAGTGTATATGCTTTAATTTTTCCTCTTGATTTTTGAAAAATTCTGAAGTCTCAGTTCAAAACTTTGGGGATTGAGTTTGTATTGTAAATGATTCAATTGGTTCCATTCAGTCACCAAAAAAACCACAATGAACCAAAAAATGTGTATTTTTCATCAGAAAAAAATGATTTTGAACAAATATTATTTTGAAATTTAAATCCTGCAGTCCTGACAACTCTGGCTCATAACTTTCTGTATTTCTCAATTTATAAAGACAAGTTCATACAGTACTAAACTATGTTTTCCTCCTCTTTTTTTTTACTTGATTTTTGAAAAATCTTCAGATTTCTCTTGAAAACTTGTTGAAATTTCAGCATTTTTATTTGGGCCAAAAAATCCCATGCAAATTCACACCTTCTTTAGTGTACAGCTCCTCATTGAGTTTCATGAGCACAGTTTCACTGGGATAAGACTTCAAAAAGTTGGCAACTTCTCCCAAAACTTGAGCAAAACTCAGGTGCTGGTACATTGGGCCATGGTAGACCTCCAGCTGGCCCGGCCGCGGCATTCCTTCTACATGACCACCAGTGACGTTCCTCTGCTGACTCAACTTCACCCTCACGTCCAGGAAACTGTAAAAAAAATTACATTTTGAATACTGGTTTACTCCTTCTTGGCATTTAATCATAAAAAAAAAGATTTTCAAACAGGATTCAAACATTTTATGGAATACTTCTGCATGATTGATAAATAACAATCAGTTTTCTCCTCATCACAATGAAAGACTCATCAAACAAGGAAATTTCTGCACAACTGAATCTTCAAGAAAAAAAAATGACTCACATTCAAAAATTCTTCAATGAAACCTTTTCTCTGCACAAAAAAATGTGCAAATTTTAACAAGTTCTGAACTAAAACTTGATCAATTTTCAAAATTTAAAAACAGAAAAGCAGTCTCCCATCTTCTTGACATTTCATCTTGAGAAATTGAGAAAGTTTTGAGCATGAGTCACACACTAAAAATCTTGTTACTACAAATACCATCACAACAAAATGTTCAGTATAATAAAATTTTTTTCAAGTCCCAGCAGAAATCCTATGGGGTAAATGTTATAAAAATATTGTTACAACAAACTCACAAATCCCATTATAAAAAAAACTTTTCAGGGAACATGTGATTTCTTGAAGAAAAATCCCCAATGAATGCAGTTATTCTCAAATTTCCCATTCAAAATGGGACTGTGACTGTTTCTTATTGGGACATGAGGTGGAATCAAAGATAAAAATTATTCTAAATCCACCTGAACAATTCTTCTTTCCCAATTTTTTCCTGGGTTAGGAAAGATGACGGAGGGGGGGTTTAAAAAATACTGAACCCAACAAAACTCATGTCAAAAAGGGTTTGTATGGTTGAGAAACCCTATGCTGATGCTTAGAAATTTCAAGCTTTTTTTTGCAACATCCAACCTTATATATTGCTTAGAAAAACTTAATCAACAGAAAGTCCTGGTATTGACCAGTTATTCAGAATAAATGTTTTTGGTCAACATTTAAACTTCTTTTTAAAGATAGCAGTTTTTTAAATGCCAAAAACAGCTCAAAAGGTTACAAAAATATGTTAAATTTATGCAGGTTTAATTTTCATAAAATCTTTTGATCAGTCAAAAATATTAAAAAATCTTGTTATAACAAATGATTTGTAATGACCAACTTTTTCTGGAGTCCCCAAGAGTTTTTTGTAATGAGATTTCATTGTATGTAAGAGTGAAATTTAATATAATCCCAGTATGTCCAACAACAGAGTACAGTACTGTATTCCAAACCAGTAGCAATGAGCCTTGCAAAAGTGTTTGGACACTCCTTCAAGGATTCACAGATACACAAGACAGGTTCATGACCATGCATAGAACAGAAAAGAAAACTTGGACAGTCAGGAAGGCAAAATGTTTCAGTCTAGTGTACTCTGTTGTTACCAACCAGAGATTGGGAAATACACATATGAAAGCCACAAATTGAGACTGGGGTATTCTCAACATGTTACAGGACTCTCTCGATTATAGGATGACATAATGTTGTTACACTCAAACCTCTCAAAGTCAAATTTCAAGGGACATGCAAAAAAATCAACATAGGGAGGTTTTGACTCAGGGGGGTTTGGAATTTCATAAGTAGGAACTGCAATACATAGCCCTTTTTTCTGGAAAACTTGGAAAAATATAGATGGTGATATTCTGGAGACCAAAGGGCTTCTTGAATGAGTTGAAAGGCAGCTGAACTTGGAGGCAAGGGGTTCATTTTCCCAATTAAGACTTTCACTTCCTTTAAAACACATACATTTCTGTTTTTATTGCTTTTTCTTTCTTTTTTCAAGAAAATAATGGGCAACAGGCCACAGAAAATTTGACTTACAGAGGTTTGAAAGGAAAAGCTTTTGACTTAGGGAGATTTTTACTCTATTGTTTCTGAGGGATGTTATCCAAAAACTATAATTTAAAAGTTAGTGGTCAACAATGATCAGTTGTTGATAACTTACTTTCTATAATTAGTGGAAAAGGGGATTGGAGATTTAAATTGTTTTCCACAACTTTTGAAGGAAACACAAAAGTTACTCCGTGAGAGTATTTAAAATGATTATTTATTATATCTTCACACACAGTCAATACAATACAATGCTACAAGCAAAGCGGCGTGGATTTGGCGTTTGGTCAGAGTCTGGTGCGGTAAACTTAACGCAACATAAAATGCACCTGTATATATAGCTTTGGCCGGCCAAGGTCAAAGAACATGCATATAAACCAATTTGGATTGGGGACGTCACGCTTTGTTTATTTAAAGGAAGGAAGCGTGAGCGCAGTTGGGAAAGTATTCCGTCAACAACGGGATTGTGAAATATAATTGCTCGCGCACCAGGCGCAGCCAAGCGTAGCGGAAATACATTAGCTTAAAAGGGTTGTGCGGAAAGTGAAGGGTGTTGTGGTCATTAATATGACTACAGGGAATTCAGATGGGGACAAAAAAAAAATTGAATTAGGGGGGTATATTTGACATTAGGGCTGTTCAAGTTATCAAAGTTCACCTGTACCAACCAGAGATTGGGAAATACGCATATGAAAGTCACAAAATAAGAACAGGGTATTCTTAATATTTTACAGGAGTCTCTCAATTATAGGATGACATAATGTTGTTACCAACCAGACATTGGGAAGTACAGTACATGCATGAAAGTCACAAAATTAGAAAGGGGGGTTCTTAACATGCTACAGGACTCTTAATTATTGGATGACATAATTTTTTTACCAGCCAGAGATTTGGGGAATACACCCATTAAAGTCAAAAATTGAGACTGGGGTATTCTTAACATGTTACAGGACTCTCTCAATTACTGTATAGGATGACATAATTTTGTCATAACAACCAGAGTTTGGGAAATACACATATGAAAGTCACAAATAAGAACAGGGTATTCTTAACATGTTGCAGGACTCTCTCAATTATAGGATGAAATACCTTGTGTTTC
>CAJPEX010001426.1:0-40781 GCA_905338405.1 Notodromas monacha | reverse complement strand
TGCGCAAAGGACATAAAGTAATAGAATGCAGAAATAATTTTCGATGCAAACGATGCAATGGTCGTCATCATACATCACTTTGTCGAAAGGAAGATAACAACAGCAATACAACACAAAATCAAAGTCAACAAAATAGAATCCCAAATAGAGGGAACAATAGATTCAATCCATATGAAAAAAATGATACAACATCAAACAAAGAGCAAATAGAAAAATCACAAAGCAATATAGAAAACTCGTTAAGTGATCTACGTAAACTCACATTAGCCGTACTTCAAACACAAGAAAATTCTCCATTTCAAAGATTTTGCAATATGGCTATGCAACAGCAATCAAACTCAATACCACAATCAAGCTTAATACCACAACAAGCTGCAATTGCAGCAGGCCCAACACAATTAGCCATTCAAGCAGCTCCACAAGAAGAAATTAAACAGGAATCACAACAAAATTTAGCAAGTACATCTACGACAACATGACTAGAAGTAGTACGTATACGAGCATGCACAACCAAATGCATCATGTCTTCCACATTTCTAGAAACAGCTGAAATGATACACGAACCAACCAATACAAAAGTATATATACTATTAGATTCAGGAGCACAAGTAAATCTAATAACAAAAAAACTTGTAAATAAGCTCCAATTGAAGGAAACTCCAGCCTACAAAAACTATGATATAGTAGGGATAAATGTGAATGAAAGTGTTATGCGTTCGACAACTATAGCATCCCTCACCCTAAAATCACGAAAAAATCAAAACTTCGTTATACAAACAGAAGCGATAGTAGTACCACTATACACAAGTTGGAATACAACAAACCCAACATTACTACAAAACTTCTCAAACTTCAATAGTGACATAGCAGACCCAAGAATACTAACAACAAAAAGTATTGAATTTGACATATTACTAGGAGGCAAAGAACTTATAGCAGTTCATAATGTGCAAAATAACGTAATATACCGAGACAATACATTCCAACTACTTAACACCAACTTGGGAATAAAACCAAGAGGAACGCCAAAATATACTGAACCATGTAATACAACAACAAACAATATTGCAACATATCTAGCAAGAACAACAGAAACAACCGAAGACAAAATACTAAACACAAAAATTATAGAATATTTAGAATGGGAAAAAACACATTTCATTGATAAAGAAACGAAAACAATTGACGAACAAAATCAAGTAGAAGACTATATAACAAAAATAACACTCACAGATGGAAGAATTACAGCACCACTGCCAAAGAAAACACACTACAAAGAAATATGGAACCCAAATCTCCGTATGGGAGAAGTACGGATTCAGTCAGCAATAAAATTACTTGAAAAAGGTGGCAGATTAGCTGAAGAATACAAAAAATTCTTTGGTGACTGGATAGAAAACAAAGTACAGTGGGCCCCCATCTTACGTCATCAATCCGTTCCAGGATGGATGTCATAACATGGGGCCGTCATAAGTTGAAACCCTATTTCCCTTAAGATTACATTATAAAAAAATTAATTTGTTCCAGAAAAAAATATTAAACTAAAATTACCTTTATATTTCAAATTTTTAATTCCTCCTAAACTTAAATTCCTCCTAAACAAAATTATTCAGCTATAATTAAATGCACAGGGCAGTACAGAACACACAAATTTACAAGACGCAGATATTTCCAACCCTAAAATTGATGCAAAGAAAGTTCTTGGGCATTTCTCTCACCAAACTACCATCCATGTAGCTAATTAAAAAAAAATTACCTTTATATTTCAACTTTTTAATTCCTCCTAAACTTAAATTCCTCCTAAACAAAATTATTCAGCTATAATTAAGTGCACAGGGCAGTACAGAACACACAAAATTCAAAATCCCTCCTAAACACAATTATTCAGCAATAATGAAATGAACTGTGCAGCACACACAAAATTTAAAAAATGCTCTGAACACAGCAATTTCCAAACTTAAGGACAATTTATTTCCTGTGCATGGCGCCATCTCACACTATTAGCAGTTTAATCTGGCTAGGAATGAACCTTGGCACAAAAAAAACTCTTCCTCCCAGGAAAATCTTTGGAGCATGCATGGCGCCAAAAAAATGGTTGGTGGGAGGGAGCTGAAAAACCTCAGAAGCTGTCGTATCATGAAACTCCGACATAAGTTGGGGGTTTTTTAATATTTAAAAAAGCGTCGTAAGTTGAAACCGACGTAACATGGGCCCGTCGTAAGTTGGGGGCCCACTGTACATGAAAAAATTAAAAATTTCAATTTTCAACACTAATTTTAAACCAAAAGAAGTCTGTTTGGTGGATTTTGTCTGTTGGGTGGGTGGAAAAACTGTTTGCAGAGCTGGTCTGTTTGGCAAAAATCCCTTACACGGGAGGTCTGTTAGGTGGGGGGCCACTGTAATTGGTGCATTGAGAGTGTGTCCTTATGTCAAAATGTCCCCAAGTTGAGTTTTGTTTTCCCACGGAATTACATTTAATTTTGAATTCGTGTTTTATGGAAGAAATAATTCTTCAGAATTCCATGAAAAAGAATGTTTGCCACTTGAATTTGAATCAGTGAATATCTTTCAACTCAATAAGAACATTTAGCGCATTGAATATAGCGTACCTCTGTACAGTACATTGAAATGTTGGCATCTACAAAAATAACATTCAAGTCACAAATGGAGAAGGAAGTTGCCCTCTATAGGTTTTTTATCAAATTAGATGAATGGGTGGGAAAATGATGGGAGAATTACCAAAGAATTTCATCCAGCATAGCTCTTATGGTTGGAAATATTTGTTTCTTGCAATTAAGCCTAATGAAAGTCAATTTTCCTGAAATTTATTGGAAATTTTATCATGCATTGTCCACATGCTGAGTCAGTGTCCATATTTCAGACCTTTTTTGTGCCTTTCTCTTGAAAAATAAACATCCCTATGCCACAATAATTGTCTGCATGTGTGGCCTCACTTCACTATATTCCAGATATAATACACAGCAGAATTTGAATTTAGACACGAATCACACCTGTATCAAATCAATTTCCAAGCATTTCCATATAGAAATACATTTTTCTGTTAAAATCAACGAATTTTTGATGATCCGCATCTGTACTTCAAAGAAGTTTTTGCAAATTTTGAGAAAAAAGTCATGCATATAGTACTACAGTGAAAATAGCATCATTATGCCATGAGATTTTTGTCAGTGAGTGTGAAGCTAATTTATGATTTAAAATGTGATACAGTACCGTTACCCAGACACTTACTCCATTTCCGGGCAGTGAAACGGAAATCTGCTCTTTTTGCAACATCCAGACACAGCTACTGAACTCAGGGTCACAAAATATAACGCACAAAAACATTCCCTTTCAAGGTAAATCAACAGTTCATCCAATGAACAAGCAGCGACACCTACTCACCCATGCAGGAAAAACTGGCATCAATCTCAAAACAATTCAAGCTTAATGAGCTCACAATACTGTAATGTATTTCTTAGTTCAACTGACCTAATTCTAAGACCAAGGTAAGGTAACACTAACAGTTTGCTTCAGTTCAACACAATAAATTTGATAGCTTAATCTTCCATCATCTGTAAAATTGACAATACTGTACAGTACATGTTAAAAGCCATTTGATAATACAGTTGAACCTCTCCAAGTTAAATTCCAAGGTAAAAGAAAAAAATTAGACAGAGGTTTCAAATTTAGAAAACTCATCATTCCTGATTTATTCTTAAATAATTGAAGTAAGTTACAATAACTATTCTTTAAGCACAGGACAGAATGATGAAGAAATTGATGGGATGCTGAACTTAGAGGTAAGGATTTGTTTGCCCAATGATTAATTCCCTTCCTTTCTATAAGCAGCAAGTTACATTTTTATTGCTTTTCTTTCTCAATAAAATAATCCCAAAATGATCCTCAGAGAATTCAATGAATAAATGAATGAACAGAACACTATTCGCCGCTTTTCACCATTCACAAGGTTCAATCAAGATTTCCATATAACCAAACCCCCTTCCCACCCAAGCCAAATCCAATCAATGACATTTTAATCACTTCAGAGCAGGAAAGCACAAATTGATGACAAAAATAAAAGAAAGTACAATCCATGAAATACAACTGGACATCCAACATGTATGCATGCACCCATAGATATAAAAGCTTCAAAATGATCCTCAGAGAATTCAATGAATAAATGAATGAACAGAACACTATTCACCGCTTTTCACCATTCACAAGGTTCAATCAAGATTTACATATAACCAAACCCCCTTCCCACCCAAGCCAAATCCAAGCAATGACATTTTAATCACTTCAGAGCAGGAAAGCACAAATTGATAACAAAAATAAAAGAAAATACAATACAACATGAAATACAACTTGTGAACTTGACATGTATTAATTCAATTTATAAAGGTTTGAGAAGGAATGCTTTTCACTTTGGGAGGCATTTAATGCCTTGTTTCTCAAGATTTTGTGACAGGGACTTGAAAAAGTTGACATAGTGAGGTCCAATGGTATTATTCTTAAAATGATTTGGTTGTAAGAAAATATTAATGCATTTCCAAAATCATCCTTCACCAAGTCAACTTTCACACATCAAATGTAGCACATGGTTCAACAAAAAAAATCTAGAACCTAATGAGACTAAATAAGTGTGAAGAACCATGGAGTACCAACTCACCAGTCAAATGGCACACCATAGAAGTCACAGTGCCAGTGACAACAGAGACCAACAAGTAGGCCCTGATCAACTCCAGCAACTCAGCTTCATCCCTGTCCACCACATCAGTGGAGAATCTCAGGGAAGACCTCAACCCACTGGTAGTACCAGTACTGTCTTCCCCACCAACAGCTACTTCCTCTTCCAACTCCCCCCTGGAATCCATGCGCCACCACTTAGCTTTGGAAACCCCAGTCTCATATTTGCCCATGGGACAAAATGAAAAAAAGAAGTACCAAAAATTTTGGACCAAGAGTAAAGGGGGGACAAAAACCTTCACAGGTACAATCCACACATACACAAGATTAAATCAAGAGACCTTCAGATAAATCACTGTAACAAGGTTAATAGTAATCATCATCATCATGATGCCTCCTCCTGCCAATGCCTCCAGGGAGCTCAAATGGCATCTTGCCATTCATCACAGCATTCAGGAACAGGTAGTTGGCAAACACCAAGCAGGGGTAGTAGAAGCCTCTGTCTGTCACCAGGAATGGTGTCCTCAGGGCTCCATCTCTGCCTATGATGGTCAGTCCCAGTGCCAAAGCTACAGTTCCCACCAATAGTGGTTCATTGCCTCTTGCCAAGCCAATCATCCCAATCAAGTGGATGATGATACCCACAAATAATAAGCTACAATATGTCACCTGAAATGCAAGCAAAATAAATTTGGACACATACTGCTGAGGAGCAAAATAAGGAAGTATTTTCCTATTCATAACTGCCTAAATCAAATCAACCATTTCATGCATCTTTCTCACAGTATAACCAGTTATTCCACACAGACAAATTATTTTCGCACTCAAATTATTGTATTCACTCAATTAACATGCACCCCTGCACAAAATTCCTTATTTGTTGTTGAAAATTTGTAAATTAAAAAACTTAGAAATACTAATTTACAGGACACTCAAAGGAAAGGAAAATTTAATTGGTCGATCTACTTTTTCTAATTACTTTGCAATGATAACCAGGGATAATAAGGACAGCGATTTTTTAATTGGCAAAAAATTGGTACTGTATTCCAATATGAAAAAAAAACACCTCACTTCTCTGACCAGATTTATTGGTGAAAATTTGGGCAAATTATCCCTCACTTCCAACATCAGCATTTTGTACACACTTGCAAAGCAGTTTTACACACTTAAGATTACAAATTACATTTTCATGAAATTCTCAATACAAATCTCACCACAAAAAAATTCCAGGGACCATAAAAAATTTCATTGAAGAGAATCCCTTCAACAAGGGAGGAAAACCTCAAGCAAACAAACAGAAAATAGTTGTTCCAAGAAAATCATTGCAGACAAGATTATTTTAGAAATAGTCCACCTGTATCTGTATTCAGCAAAAAATAGCCGCTTTTGTAATTCTAAACATGAAGTCAAAATTTGATTGCTTGTTCCTTGGAAGTTAAAATTGCAACTGAACTTCAGTTCATTCTTGTTCTTCATTTTAACCATTTGCTTCACTTTTTGGTCTGAAATGCCAAGAAAGCAGCAAAACATGATAAAATTGCAGAGAAAGCTACAAAGAGCATGTAGTAGGCATAAAATTTGAGAGAAAAGAAGAGAAAGCTCCAGAAAACTGAAACACACCCACAGACCTTGTAGAAATACTTGGGAGACCAGTAACCAATAATGAGAAATGGGATCATCATGAGCATGGCCTTGTGAGCCATCATCAGCTTGTACATCCTGCAGATCTCAGCAGCAAAGCAAGGGAACCCAATAGATCCACAGTGGTAAGCGATCAGCCCAAAAAAGTACCTCATCGGTCCTGGCAAACTCTTCACTCCTACCACACAATATAAAACTTGCATCACAGTAAAATTCAATGAGAATTTCAGGACTGCATCAGGAAGGGAACCCATTCACAAGAAAATTCCACCTGAAGTACAGTCTAACCTCAATAACTCAACCCTCCTAAAGTCTAATTTTTCAAAATCTTTTTCTGGGTTCCTTAGAAATAATGCATTAAACCCTATCTTGACTCAAAAAGTTTTCCCGCCAAAATCCCAAAGTTTCTGGGGATCTTTTGACAATTATTTGATTGACACAGGAAAAAGAAAGGCAATAAAAATGTTACAATTTGTTTGGAAAGGAAGCAAAAAGCTAATTGGCCTACTGATCCATTGCATCCAACTTCAGCATCCTTTGCACTGATTCAAAAAGCAATTAAAATCCCTGTATATCACCTATTACGATTTCCTGCAACTCTTTCTCTCTTTCCCACAACAAAAAAGCTTCTTCTGCCAGCACAAATCATCAATCAAATATTTTCGCTGGTCCCTCGAAGTTTGACCAAGTGATTAGATTGAGGTCAGCCTCGATACTTTTCATAGACACAAACCTTTCTCAACGACCTTACAAAAGAAATCACTCACCAAATGCAAGACTGTTACAAAACCCAGCGATCGCGCAACTTCCAAACCACACATTTGCAAAGCTTCTCACTTCCAGATGGAAATCCTCGTCCCCAGGCACGGATCCACACGCTTGCAAAAACACCGCAGAACTCCCCATCAGCACCAGCGACGTCAACAACGCCACATAATCCGGACTTCGCGCTGCCAAATCCGCCATCTTCCCCAATTTCCCAGGCGCTAACTGCTAAAAAAAAACGAAAAGAGAACACCCCCAAAGCCTCCCCACGACCCCATCAGCAGGTTTCTTTTGAAATCAAGGGACACTTGCTGAAGGTTTGGCTGTAACCGAGTGTATTCTTCCTCTCCTGGTAGCAGATGATAATCAAGACCGGACACAAAACGAGCCAAAAAAAAAAAATGGGAGACGAGATAAAAACGCAACGTGCTTTTTTTTTGCTTACGAAGTCGAGTAAAATGAACCCCGCAAATGCCTTCCCACCGCCAGGTGTCACTCCTCTCTCTCTCTCACTCCACACACACAAACACTCACACCTAGGTACTTCCGAAGAAGAAAACGGACGAAAGTCCACAATTTCAACTTCAAGACCTGGATCGCGAGCGAGACTCTCTTTCCCGACTCGGAGAAGAATCGTTCTTCTTCTTGCTGGCCTCGGGAGACGAAGAACGGGAGTGAGAAGGAGATCTGGAGCGGGAATCGGAGCGGGAACGAGACCTTCGGGACCCTCCGCCTTCGGTCACGCGAATCCTCCTTCCGTCCACGTCCATCCCGTCGCAAAGCTTCAGCGCGTTCTTCATGTCCGACTTGCTCGCGAACTCAACCACACTGAAAAAAATAGGAGGCATTTCCCGTATGCAGTAAAATCTTGTTACAACAAATACCGTACACTCGAGGTCAATGCGCAACTTCCTTGAATCATTTTTATAAGGAAAAAAGGGGTGCACGTCATAGGAAGGTACAAATTTTCAAGAAGTTTCAGAAATTTTGATGAGCATTACACTTGATTCTAATGAGAAATTGTCGACGAAGTTTAACAGAAAAACATATTTCATTTAAACAATGGAAGATTCATCGATTTCATGACTGAATTAAAATTTGGGTGGTCTCATTTTCGATATAACGTGGTCCTAGACTCATTTAAAATGGGGTGAGCATCTTACTCAGGAGAGGAATTTTGTCAAAATCTTCAACAGAAAAATCCTTTCTTACCATCTTAGTTGAGGGCAAATGGTACTGAAGTACAGTAAACACAGTACCAATACAAAACATTCTTCAGTACAACGAACTGTTTCTCAAGTCCCACCACAAAGCCCACAGAGTACATGTTCAGAAAATCTCATTCTAACGAACTTCTCAATTCCAGCATAACAAACTTTTTCAGGAATGTTTTACTAGATTTTCCAGGTGGAAATTTCCTGAATAAGGCAGGCAGAGCCTGGAATTTATGATCCCAAATGTGACTGACTGGTTCTTGCAACATGAATGTATGATGCAATCCATGCTTCCAAGAGGTTCTACCAATCATCATCACAGAATGAAGTGATTGGTGCAACTGCAGGAATGCATGGTTGAAGCTAATTTGTTTTGAAATAATGCAGTGCTTCAACCAATGATGAAAGAATCTGAGCGTATCAGAAAAACAAAATCCAATTGCTTACAGACAGGTCCAAATAGAAACTTTCAGTGAATAAATTTGAGAATCTTGTGATGACAAATTTTTACAAACTTTTTCTGTGGTCCCAACAGTTTGTTGCTATGAGATTTTACTGTAGATCATCACTTTGACATAACAAATTCACTCACCCTTCACGACTACCCTGTTTGTCCGCATAAGTCACCTCTCCACCTTTCCTCATGATGTCCTTGAGATCCTGTGGGCAATTAACACAAATAATTCAAGCAAACATTTTAGACACACGTTCATCGCAACTATCAGCGTAACAGCAAGTTACTTGGCCTTACGAGTTCACGCCAGCTGCAATGGAATTCAATATCTTCGCGCATACGCTAAAACGATCATCCAAACTTGACTAACTCTTCTTACAAAATGCCGAAATCATTCAACGAGAGAAACGATCAATGCGTATCGATGTAGCAAAATTCATACCCAACTGGATGTGAGTTAACGCTTCACAGAGGTTGGGGATGAAAACGGAAGCGGAACGTCTTTCAATATTAAAGGACATAAACTTGTTCCACTTCATCGATCTCCATTTCCGAGTAAAGTCGGTCATCCATTACAAGAGCACGAGGATGTGCGTTCGATCGTTGGAATGGACGTAAATTTATGGTATTCGGAAGCCCAAGATGCCATGGATCCCCAAGATGAACCTCGTTTTGGGACGAGATCGGCGAAAAAAGTGCGACTCGGGCACTTTTTCCTCACGTTTCAAGTTTAAAAATCGCAAGCAAGTACTACGACTTGTACGAGAGAACTGCGTGAAAAGAACTAAGTTTAGGGATGAACGGGGACTCGGAATCGCTCACCTGCCAGCTAGTGTTGCTGCTCAAGTTGTCGATGTACAAGCGATAATCCGTCCTGGTCGAGGGCCCAAACCTTCGGAGCAAACGTGATGCAAGATAAGTCAACGCGAAGCGGATGAGACTAGGCTAGGTTTTTTAAGAGACGCCAGTGGGAAGCGGAAATCCCGTTCAGAAACAGGTCCTCTCGGTTCTCAAACACGGTCCAAGGGTTTCTACACTCGAGCACTCTGGGGCCTCAGGTTAATCGTTCTCCCTCGTTTTCGTTGAACCGGAGGCGACATGGGCCAATTCCACAAATCTCAGCTCTTTTTATATAACGGCGAACCCACCAGATTCAAATCTCCCGCTGCAAATGCACCAGGAAACCCGCGTCAACATCAAAAACCATAAGCCACAATCGCGACTGCTTTTTTTTTTCGTAACAACCCTGCCACGTGAGTACTCGAATCGCACCCGCGGAAAATTTCATCGTTTCAGAATGCAAGAAAGCAATGTACCTGTCATTCCGTCTGGAGTTGTTCGAGTCGCGACCACCACGTCCACCACCACCACCAAAAGATCGTCCACCGCGAAAGGTTCCACGTTTGCGACCACCTCTCGCCATTTCGACGCGCAATCTGTTTTCATCATTCAGAAAATAAAGTCAGTAACATTTCAAAAAGCCCATTGATGAAAGCCATACCTTTCGCCAAGGAGCTCTTTCCCATCCAAGTCGTGGCACGCATCTTCCGCGTCACGCTTTTCGTCGAACTCCTGCGTTATTTGAAAATCACGTCATCAGTTCAAGAAATCACAAGGGGCTGATAGAATGTTAACTCTTGATACTCACAACAAAGCCGTATCCGTTCTTCAGAAGGATCTCCCTCAGGCGTCCGTACTTGTGGAAGAATTTCTCGACATCACGCTCTCGCGTTTTTCCGTGAAGACCACCAATGTAGACACGACTCATGGTTTCGCAGTTCGAATCGGAATCAATGATTACGTGATCGCGACAGCGACTGTATTTCCTAAGGAGGATAGAAAATTCCATAAGCCGACACATACAGACGACTCACACACTCACACACACACATGACTTCACGTAATGAGAATTCAACGTAATCCTGTCGGAATAATCGTTTGCCATGAATCCCGAAGCTCGCAAGCAGTGCTTTATCGTTACATCTACTGCTTTGAGGACCAATTATGTAACCGTACGCGAATTCCACAGTTTCGCATAACGGATTCAAATATTTCGACAGTTGATCACTAATACGCAGTTGGGGCACTGGTTTCCATCCACCTAACATGGAAGCGACGTTCGCCACAACCTTGGGCACTCCCCGCCCCCTTTCGGAGCGGTGGGAATACAAGCATGGGCCCCGAACATCATCTTGCAGGAATATCAGACC
This sequence comes from Notodromas monacha, assembly GCA_905338405.1. Taxonomy (NCBI): domain Eukaryota; kingdom Metazoa; phylum Arthropoda; class Ostracoda; order Podocopida; family Cyprididae; genus Notodromas; species Notodromas monacha. The sequence continues at coordinate 29,811 of CAJPEX010001426.1, read as the reverse complement.
CTATAGCATCAGCCCAAAATCGGAACCCGAGGGTTTGAAAAGTGTCCATCTCATCAAAAAATTGATTTCCCGTCATTCATGGATGGAATGAATTCTAATTCACGAAGAATTCGTTTTGAGCCACGAAAAACTTCAATGATTGAGGTCATTTCAAGAAGGAATATATGTATCTGAATACTCGGGTGAGATTTCATTTAACTAAATTCCCCAGGGGTAAACAATTTGTACAGTTCTCCCATTTTGATTGGAATGATCTAGAATTTACCATAAGTGGTTCGAAATTAAGTAAGCAAACAATAAATAACTCTTGAAGAAGATGCCCTGTTTTCCCTGCATAAAATTACTCTTTGCAACACATGATCTTGTCCATGATGCAAAAGTTAAGTTTCCAAAAAATTTCACTACAGTACTGTCTATGGATCAATTTAACTTCCACCAATTTTCAAAATGTATAACAGCCACTATATATAAATTCACCCGTTTTTTACTTGCCAACATCAACCTGCGGAAAAGTTGTTTTATCTGGTTTACAATTTCATATGGCAGACACAATTATAATTTCATTCGTAAATTTAAAATTGTTTTGATTATCTAAATTTTCTGCGGTTAAAAAAAAAACTCGTAGAACAATAATTCTTTATGAATTTTTCGGAAAGGATACTATAATAGCATAGTGACAATTTTCCACATAACATTAGTAATCTGCCAAAATGCTCTGACAGTGAGTAGGTGTGATTAAAAACTGCAAAATTTGTTTCTCAGTTGCTGAAATCTATACAGGATATGCAATACTGTAAATATACACTATGATACTGTAGTGTGATGTTCGCTTATTGGACATCCATTCAGATTAACAAACAGGGTTAAATACGGATTTCAGTACTGTATACCATCAAGTACATTACAGTCATGAAAAGTCCAGATAAGTTTGATCCAGGACAGATTCCTTGAAATTATTTCTGCAAAAATTCCTGCTTAAATTTCTATGAGAATGAAAACTATGAGACATCAACAACCATGGAAAGAAACATATTCCAGGATCAGTTCTCACTGCACTTCAAAACAATGACAAAATAATAAGCTTGCTTTGAATTTTGAAAGAACTTTTCCAAGACTTAAAAACTGTTTTTTATCTCCGCACAAAATGTAGATCCCTTGAGAATTGAAGGACAACTTATTCAAAAATATTGAATTAAAAATCACATCAAGAGATGCCCAAATTTTGTATTTTCCTTTTCAGCCCAAAGCCAGTTAACAAGGCCTACTAGCAGAACACACTTTTTTAGTCACAAAGCTCCAATGAACAAGATATAAGCACAATATTTCGCAACCAACGCACCAAAAAAATTGCAACAATTAACCAATACATTTCTCTGCAACCACAATAATTTCGACAAGAACCTCTATCCATAATCACAAACTGTCTTCTCACAAAAAAACACATTGCTGAATTCCCTCAGGAACCAATAAATTTAATTGCACTATTCAAAAACCTCGCAACAGTCACAAAATTGTTGCCACTTGAAAATCCATCACTTCCTCTTTGTCCGAAGTTCTTGATCATGATAATGATTTAAAAAACGGTGGGCTTCCTCAACCGGAAAAGTAAAAACTACGCCAAAACATTTGCCTCAGGCGGTGAAAATTGCTCGTTTGAGTGAGAAGGACCATTATTGCACAAAAAAAAAAACTCTTCTTCTAATGATCCAGGATACGGAGATTTCCCGAAATGATCTTGTTCTCCAAAACTGCGCCTTGAGGGATGTCGATTCTGTCGCCGTGATTCGCAATGATGATGACTGTTCCCTGTTCGTGAAGAAAAAGACAAGAAAACCTTTTGAATTTCAACGAACGATATTGTACCAAGTTCATTCAAGTTCATAAATTTTACAATGTGCATGCAAAAAAAATTGCGTGCGAATAATTCATACATCAGACGTTATTAAATAAGATTACCTGCTAATTAATCATTCTCATTTCAGTGTGAGGTCACAATAAAATAATCAAATACTGTACCTGCACTACTTAGGAAACATTTTGTTTCCTCAACCATCTTTCTCACATTTTGGGAAGTACCATATTCACTCAAGTACCACAAGTACCTTTTTCTCAAATCTGAGAAGAGGAAAAGAGGTTTTTCGCATCACAGGTAGGTAAACATTTTTATAAATTTGGGTGCGCATAAAACTTAATTCTAATGAGACAAAGTTCAACAGAAAAATCTCGTTTTTTACTGAAAAAAAAAGTGGAATTCAGGTTAATTGATGCCTAAATTCAAACTTGGGCGTTCTCCTTCTTGGAATATTCCGGTTTCACAGTCACTAAAAATTTAATGTACAGCAGTGTGTGTTTTACTTGGGGATATAATTTCATAGAAGTTTTCAACAGTAAAACTCTGGTGTGCATTTCACTCCCACTGAAAGAGGACATCCACCAAAGGGCGCTCTCAAAACCAATCACTCAATTTCAACTGGCTTTTTGGTAACTTCATATGCAAAAAATCAACTTCTGCAAATGTTTTATAAAAATGTACACTGAAAATCCCTAGTTCGATTCATCCAGGAAAAAATGAAGCATTTGAAACACCATAAATTCTACCACAACTTATTGAGGTGCTTCCCCTCCTAATGAAAGAGGAAATCCACCAGAGGGCGCTCTTTCAAAATTAAACACGCAACAACATAAATCCACAACTTCTTGAGAAGCCATTCCAACTCACTTTTTCATACAAAAATGTCAATGAAATAACCAATGAAAATATTTCATCGAAATTTTCATTACAAAAATCCAGGTTCGTGTTTTACTCGAAGGCAATTGCATTTAGGTGCGTTATCCAGGAAAAAATATAACGTGAATTCGGAAGAAGGTACATTTTACGAAGACTTATTGCGGAGTTTTTCCTCAATGAAATGGGGAACTCCACCAGAGGGCGCTCTCAAAACCAAGCACAAAATTTTAACTCAAGGTAAAAAAAAAAAAAATAAAACTTTCGAAATCTCTCATCGAAAAAATAATACAGTACAAGTCTCTTACAACAAATCTCGTCACTACGAATTTGTCGCTACAGAGAATTTTCATCAGGTCCCTGGAAGTTCGTTGTAACGAGATTTCTACCTTCAAATGAACGTGTCGTCCGAAATTGACATCGCCCGACACAGTGAGATGATCCAACTCCAGCACGTCCGGGATAGTCTCGAAACGACGCAAAAATTCCCGCACATTGTCGAAACTCGTGCCCAGTTTAATGAGCGGGGTTCCAGGGAACATCCTCAGGGGACTCATGGCCAAGGACCCATTCCGAAGACTGTACAAATTGCTCATCACCAACAGCAAGTCCTGCGACTTCTTCACTGGCAGGAACCGAGACCGAGGCACATTCACACCTACAAAAAAAATAAAATAAAAAAAATATATATATATACATATATACAGTAAATACAGTATAAAAATATATATTTCGGACAAAAATGATTTTTGAATAAAATACAATGACATCCAAGCTCAGGCAATTCAATTTCGCGCAAACAAAACTGAAAACTTTTCTGGCACATGATTTATACCCTTAATGAATGAAAGCCAGGATATTGTGTATCACCCCTTTTTCTCAATTTCATCAGGAGTAAAGAACTTTTGGTTTCTTCCATTCTCCAGTAAGAAAAGCCCCACCTATAAACTAAGCAAAAAGTTGTAAAACTAGGAAAAAAGGCAGCATGAGGAAACCAGATTGAAAAGCTCTGAGTGCAACTCTCTTTGTTTTTCTCTCGAATCTTTTTACTCATGTGACACACACACACTTTTTTTAATCAAAATCAAAAGGAAAACAGAGGGTGCATGTGTCAGGCAGGTACTGTATAAAATTTCTAAAAGCTTTGGTCAATTTCCTGTTGATTCCAACAATAATTTTGAATCAATTCATAAAGACAACATACAAATTTAAGTAAAGGAAAATTTGACAATTTCTAGTCAAAAGTAGAAATCTGATTTATTTTGTTTTCACTCTCTAAAAACGGGGTGAAGTCTTACTCAGGGATACACTTCTATCAACATTGTAGCCTGAAAAAAAATTTTGGTACTTCTCACCAGAGGGCGTGTGGTACTCAATTAAATACACTCACTGAAATTTCATGTGCAGGGAGAATGAATGGACTGACAGTGGTCATTTATAACTCATAGTGAGTGTCATTTTTGTTCTGCCTAAATATGTTAATTACAAGTAGATTATAAACTTGATTTTGATGAGCTGAGCTTTGAAATTGTGTGCAGGAGATTCCTTTCTTGGACTCTGATTGATGAAGTCTGAAAAAGTCTGCGAGATGAAAAAGCGGTAATTTTGTTTGTACTTGAAAAAGATATCATTCTTTCATCCCTACAAAAGAAAAACAGGAATGATGCTGATTAAACATATGCAATAATGCTTCGACTGAATATTACTACAGTGTTGTTTTTTCTTCCCCATTCGGCAACACTCACCTAATCCCTTTTCAAAGCATTTCATGGCTGAACCGACAGCAGTCTCCAACTGGATGACGTTCATTCCATGCGCCAAGCTCTTGTGATTCACTATGATCTCAGCATTCAAAATACCTGCCTCCAGGATTCGAGTGATTGCTAAAAGATGATTCAAAACACAAGTAAATTTCGTTAAAACAAGAATACCAGGACACGGAAGAAAATCATTATAACAAGACTAAGATGACATCGTAGACCTTGAAAAAAGAATTTGTTTCAAACAATAAAAATTTATAACAACATTCTGCTGTAAATTGAATCAACAAAATTTTCAAGCACTTTTTGACTCATTTAAAAGAAAGAACTATTTTCACGGAAAAAAGTGCATGAATACGTTTAAGTGCGGTTTATTACCTGCGATTTCGTTCGTCGTTTATTAAAATGTTCGAGTCATAATAAATCAAAAATTCGAAGTCTACACGAAATAATGAAATCTTTCCGAAATCCTGCTGCAAATCAATAACTTAAGTTTAACCATGAATGAATCATATTGGTTCTTGAAAACTTGAAAAAATAATCCATACCACTCAATTTGATCCACAGATTGTTGGTATTGAAAACCTTGAACATCTTCGCGGACTTGAAATCGTCCACATGCTGTTTTGGCACTTGCGCAATTTCCAGAAGACGCACTTTCCCGTCATACTTGATCAACGTACCACCCTGCAAAAAAAATCGAACAATTCAGAATGATTTTTGAAAAAAAAAATTTTTTTTTCTTTTTACATTTTCGAAGGAAAACCAATTTTTGAACCAACTGAACTCAAAAATGTCGCATCATTTTTTAGAAAAATTCCTCAAAAATCAAACAGCTGAAATTTAGTTTAAATCGTTTTTTACCCTTCTCTTGAACAAAAGGTCACGCGATTGGCTTATTATTCTTGTGACCCAGGAATGAGAAAAGCTATAAAACTTTAACTTGACGCTTTACAAAAAAAAATAAGGGCAGACTATTTTAGCAAATGAACCTTTGCCTCCAAGTTCAGCATTCCGTCAACTTCTCTACAAAGCAGTTTTGGGCCGAAAATTATCAACAACTTGGCCTCCCTTCGAATTGTTTGCCGATTCCTCGGAATTCGACTCGAAGCGGTTCAACTGAAGTAAACGTGTCAAATAGGCCCAGAAAAATGTTCGACCACTTATTCTCACGCAAAAAAAAACAACTTCAGAGGCATCTTCCGACAAAAGAAGTCATGCAAAAAATGGCAAGAAAATGAACCTTGACGTCGGCCCTCGTTTTATCAGTGAGCTCCATGAGAAATTCAGGTGCATTCGGATCTTCGGACTGGCAGAAAAAGTTCATGATGTTCAGGTCCACCGTGGCGCCCAAATTGTCAATGTTGGAGATGAAGCAAAATTCTCTGCCTTCCGCGAGAAACTCGCTCAACAGCCCAGAGTTGTAAAAGGACTCGTAGAAATCCCCGTGTCCCGGTGGATACCATCTAATAACACAAGCACAAGTTAACCAATAAAGTTCAAACCAATACAATATTTGAAAAAAATTTGAAGCATTTCGGCCGAGTCTGAACACACAGGCGACACCTACCCGACGCACCAGGAAAAAGGAGTCAAGAGGTTGAAGAGTTGCTTCACAGGAGTCAACTTATTCTAGGCTTTTCTCAAACATAAAATGGAGGCAATAGTGAAGGTATTCCTCGAGAGTTAATTATGCAAATCCTGAAGAAAATTTAGTCAATTCATACTTGGAACCTATCTGAATTATCTTCCAAATTATTTCAGGAGGAAAAATAAACCAGTAAAATGATTAATTCTCAGGGTTAATCGTGATACAAAAATTGATCAATCTCTTTGGAAAATTGTTGCCCCATTGCAATCACTACTGGAAGTCTACACATTTATGATCATACAATCACTGTCTCAATGGATTTCTGCATATTTTTGCCTGCACATTTTGGAATAAACAGAACTTTCCTTACTTTGAACCTGCCTTTCTACTAAAGAGTCATTTGTTTTGAAAAACCAATGATACAAAAGTACATGTGGGAGAAATAATTCTTTCTGGATCAACTTTTTCAGATTTGTTCTTTCAAAAAGAGGAAAATTCTTCCTGACATAATGCAGGTGGACTTTCTCCACAATGATCTTGTCTACAAGGATTTTCTCTGCATAAGAAATTTGTTTGTGTTCCCACAAGGATGGTAATACAGTAAGTGTTCTCTACAATTAACTTGTGTCTAGCCCTTGAATTTCCCTGCCCAGAGAGTCCACCTGCATTTATTTGAATGAAAAGCATATGCATTCTAAAATGGACCTAAGGAATTTCCAAAAACATACCATGTTGTGTACTATGTTTAAATCTAATTGTTTTCTACAGCAAGTTTTCATTCTTTGATGAGGTTGGAATGCTGCACCAGTTCAATTGTCATTAATTGAATACAGTAATTCATATGGCCTATGCACAGAATCAATGACCAAAATCTTTTAAAATGAGCGTGTAGCCTAAAATGAGTTTGTTAAAACAAGATTTTTTTTCAACTTAAGGTGTCTATGGAGAAACTGCCAGGACCAAGAAAAACAATTCTTTGTAATTAGATTTGTTGTCACAGGATTTTTAATGCATTTCCCACTTGCATGGTTGTGATGGCAATTGTGTTAATTTGGGACACCATGAGGAACCACCAATTTTTTTTGCAAATCTTAGGGATTAAACTTGCTCTTTAGTCGCAGAAAGGAAGTTTTAAATCATAAAAATGCTTGGCCAGAAATAGCCCCGCTCAAAAAAACAAACAAAAAATTACTGTATGTACAAGGTACGGTATATATTTTGACACGGGATTTTGACCTAGAATCATCTCAAAAATGCTCCAAGATTGTTCAGCCATTCCCATCGAATGCCACCTTGATAGCTGCCACTTTCTGGTCTCATTTATCACCATTTCAGACTTCCTTCATGTGCATCCACGCAAGAACTCTGAAAACCACTTTGATAATCGTCAATTATGGAAATAACCCTAAAAAAACTCTTTTAAAATTTATTTCGAAGATTTTCCTGGTCTTTGTGATCACGAAAGAAGATCCAAATTGTACACATCACTTTTTCAAAGTTTCCAGGCAGGAATGGAAGAAGTTATTCCTTCTTTTATCCGTTTTCTCTCAAAAATTAGAAAGAATAAGTATGTTAAAAAATTTTACGAAGAATAGGCAGTACTAGAAAACAGAAGTTCAAATTTTTAGGACAATTAGGAGGCCTAAAAATTTAGTTTAAAATGCTTTCAATTTAAAAAAAAATCAATTTTGTTCAAAGGTAAAAAGACACAAAAATCACAGAATTTGTAGAAATTCATTGGTTCCAAAAGTGGAAAAAGTTTCAAGTCAATCGAATGAGTATATGTCACTATAAATTGATTTTTCGAATTTTCAAAAATCCCTGAATTTCTTTCTTTTGAAATAGAAACTATATTTTCATTCCAAAATTTTAAAATTCTCACAATGCTTGATGATTACAACCCCTAAATTTTAATCAATTTTAACAGTTTTAAGGGGTTAAAAGAGTGGTTCATGTTAATTCAAGTTTTGTCAATTTTAAAATTTTGTGATTCTTACCATAAATTCGAAAATTTTGATACATTGTCATTAATGCTTGACAAGTGTGGGAAATTTCAGCAAGATTGGACATTTGAAAGTGGGTTAAATTCCAGTTGCAAACTTTAATAAAAAGGGATACCCATTAGACAGACATACATACCCCAAGTCAAGTTGAATAAAATTCTACAAAAAAAAAAATCGGGATGCGTCTCAGATTCGAATAAAAGTGATATGAAATTACTGTCAACATAGAAAAAACACAAAGAAACCCCATTTCAAAGTTCGCAAGCATCAGAGTTCCAGTGAAACCGAGAGCTCGAAAAAACGGTTCTCCCGAAATCTTCCCACGACAATTTCCAACATTTTCTCCCACTGAATACAGAAAAATAGATAAATGAAAAAAAACGCGACGAAAACTCACGCTTCCTGGTTGTCGTCAGTGTTGCAGGTTTTGGCGACTGGCATGAGCGATTCCTTGTTAATCCTCGGATACCGGCTTTGCATAAACGACTTGATAGTCACGTTTAAGTTTTTGTATTTCCGCAGCACTTTCTCGGTATCGTCGTCCGTGTTGAAAGAGTTCATCAACACCAACGGGACATTCGCTCCATACGTCTTGTTGAGAAACTGCGGGGAAACTCGATAACTTGAACCTTCAGACAAGGAGACGTGAACTTACACTTTTCTGTTCTTGTATTAAAAAAAAGCCATTTCAAAACGTGTTGAAATTTTGGCATTTTTTTGTGCGAAAAAAATAATTCATGGAATAATTTCGTACTGTGTCTTTCCCTTAAAAATTTTCGTTTTGTGTGTCTTGGATTATGCTGGGGAAACACTACGCTATTTTTCAATCGTGCTGAAATATTCCGGAAAATGCTCTTTTATTGTTGGGGAAAAGTCATTCCGATAAATGACAGAGCCAATTTTTTGGCATTTATTTTTTTTGGGAGTTGAATTTTGAAGTCCCCGTCTTAATATCTGTTAGAAACGATGCATTAAATTCCCCCACTCAAAACCTTCATCACTCGAATTTTCTGGAGATCTTTCAGCTATGAATTTATTCACACATAAGAGAAAAAATCAATAAAAAATCGTTACTTGATGCGTTTTGAAAAAAAATTGAATTGAAAGACTAATTGAGCAAATGATTGCCTCCAAGTTCAGCATCGTGTCAACTCGACTGTACATGGATGACTTTCAAATGACCCTTTTTTTTTGGAAAAAATCAAGTCATTAAAAAAATAAACCTCAATTTGTTGTACAGTGAGATCCAAGAAGGTCAGTTCTGATCGGACAGGGATCACCGACTTGGGTCCTTTGCATCCCATGGACGTTCCTAGGCCACCATTCAATTTCACCACGATCACCTTGTTCAACATGTCGCGGATTTTTGACGAATCCGGGGAATGCAAACTTCCGTAATCAATAATCTGCACAAATAAAAAAAAAATGGATTCCCAACGTGAAAAAAAAATTGGTAACAACACAGAAATGTTTGAATGCAAGTCATACGTGCAAAAATTAATTATATAATTTCACAAAATAGTAGCATTGAAAATGAAGCCACGAAAGTTAGTCCTACGTTATTGACATCAGTTATTCTCACGAGAATAAGACGCAATTATTTTATATTTCTAACTTCGACTCTCAGAAAATCAAGTTTCGGTCTTGAAATTGCATTTGAATCACTACTTCATGTGGTCCAAAAAATGCATGCTCAATCATAATTCATATCTTATTGAATACAGAATTATTTTCACACTAATGATACGTTTCAAGCATGACCACAAAGAAATACAGAAAGGCAGATGAAAAAATCATCTTGCACATCACAGGGTTGTCGGGATTAAATAGTACGCGGGTTGATACAAATTTTAAAAATTGTATTACTTTCCTCAAGATATTTTTAGGAATCTAATTCTCCGGTAGATTTTCAAACTACTGCAAAAGTTTACTCTATGAGACATGAAAATTGTCCCATTTTAGCAACATATATCCACTCACTTCACATCATGCTTAAAATTTTTCAATTTTTTTCTCTTTTATAATAATGTATCTTCCAACGAACTTGTAGAATTTTCCAAATTTTCAAACAATTGCTTTTCTTAAAATGAATACATTTTCAATCCTCACAATCATTTGCCAAATATAATTTTTTAAATCCTAAAATCAGTAAAATATTAGATTCACAAATTTATAATTAAATGTTCATTAGGATCAATCTCTACTCACAAATGAAAAATTTCCTGATTTATTCATTTATTGCAAAAAAATTAGCATTCAAATTTTTTGAAGATGTGAAAAGATGCAACCTTCAACAAAAAAAAATACGTATAAAATTTACTTTCTTACTCCAAGCATAATTTCGCTTGCTGAGTTGCTTCCTATTTCACGAAAAATCCCAGTGATATTTCAAAGTTTTCCACAGCAGCTCTACTTGTCAAATTGACGATGCAATAAACTTCGCGTACTTTCCCACCATTAAAATATGCACATATTTTCTTTAAAAAAAAAAAAAAAAACGTTCCCTTTGAAATACACGTACGTACAGTTTCTTCCGACACCCGCTCGATCCGCTCCCAACTAATAGCCGAGCTGGACTCGCTCAAAAACCTCGTGAAGATCTTCGAAAATCCCTCATACTCCTTCTGGATCAACTGCAAAATCCCAGATAAGTTAGCATCTCATGCAAAAAATCTGTATCGAATCAATAACCAAAAATATAAACTCACAGGTTTTTCCTCTGGCTTTGCAGTTTCAAGCAATTTCTGGAGTTCGTGTTCCAAGCGGTGCACGGCATCCATTTGCGTGAGCGCCTTGAATTGCGTCGCATCCGAAGATGGCTGCCGACGATGTGTCTGCAAAATGCCAAAAAAAAAGAACTAGAAATAATTTAAAAATCCAACCGTTAGATGATTTATCGTCTTACCCGGTCCCCATCACCAAGGAGTCCCATAGGATTTGACAACGTCATCGCGAATATCAACTTTCAAACAAGGATAATCTGCAGAATAAGGTGAAATTTAATATTCACGTCAATATATTGGGACCCTTTCCTTATAATTAAACTAGCTTAAAAACAGAAGAGGGCTTATATTCGCATAATAATGTAATGTCGCGTGAATATGCGTCTATACCACGAAATCATCTCGTTAGCGGCCCACAAAATGATAGAGCACTTGTCTTCACTATTTGAAATAAAATTCAAAAATTAAGAAGAAACTTCAGCTTTCAGCACTTGAAGATGCACGAGTCGTTGACTGAGAGGGGAAGATCACAGGTTGCGTGACACAGATTTTCCTTTCCTGATAAAAAGCTAAATTTATTCAGAAATTTCAAGTGCCGGGAAAGTCAGAACACCACAAAACCAAGTACGTATGAACTTATGAGTATGCATTCGCTCTTTCCTCCAAATCAAAACAGACATCGTAAAAGTGGAAGGAAAAGGTTCACTGAGCCCCGAAAACATTCACGAATTTGAACAAATGAATAATCACTCCGAAGCCTCAAACAAGCACAAAGAAAATCCAGCGCGACTAAAACTTCAAACCCTCGCTTCCAGAACATTCCGCGCAAAAACTGTCAATAAAGTTGGGGTCTACTGTACTTTAGCCATGCCAGTGAAACGCACTGTGCGCATCAAAGCTCGCGGCCATTAATTTTACCGTGCTGCCCTCTATGTACCCTTGCAAAGAGTGGCACATGACGCGGCTCAGTAAAAACAACACGGCGTCGTTTTTACTGAGCCGCGTCGTTTTTAATTTTGCCATGGCACACTATGAGCAGTTTAATTAGAGTAATTAGAGTTAATGACCACAACACAGCAAAGGCAACACCTGGAGAAGGCGCGCCAAGTGCAAATGCATAAGAACCCAAAAAATGTCATGGCAGCTCCCAAGTTTTTCTTAACTGGCTTTCTTGTCTGTATCCTATTTCTTTTGCGATGCAGAATATTGGTGAAGTGGATGATTTATGATTAAGTTGCTCAAGTGTCTTCTCGATTCCAAAGAAGAAACAAAAAACGCGGAAATGTTTCAGCGTCTTGATCCTCCCTTCGCGTTTTTTCGTTAGTTGTGGTCATTCCATTAACAGAAAGTTTATGTGATCCATTTCCAAATTTACAAATTCGTTTTGTTTTTGTTTGTTGAGTGTTGTGCAGATTTTTTTGAGTTATGAAGGCCATGAAAATACCTCAAAATGAAGAAAAAATGTCAGATCAATTTCTTCAATTTTGTTGCCAATGAATTCTAAGGAATTTGTTATATATATATATATATATTTTTTTTTTTAATTTGTTTTTTCTCATGTTGGGTGCAGGCAATAGCAGTCAAAAGATCAGTTCTTTATGGTCATTATTGTTTTTGAAATGCTAAAATGGGGTGCGCATCCTACTTGATAGGAGGGATAGGATTTAAAAAAAATTTTCATTGTGGCCTTATTAGTGGAGGGTGCCTGGTACTGGATTAAGTTGGGTATTCGAAATGTTTAAATGACATCCATGCATTCACAAAACACTGGGAATTGACAGGGATTCAAGAATCAATTCACTAGAGGATGTGTGAGAGTAAAGGTGAAAAATGTTTCTTTTGTCTATAAGTACAGTATTTAAAAATCTGACAATTGTGTTCCTCAATGAAATAATATTCAAAATATTTTCCAGTTATTACCCTCAAGTCCAAAAGACTCTTGCAGACATTCTTGAGTCCAAGAATGTCTGACTTTGGTAAGGAGCATACTGGCAAAATTAAAAACGACGCGGCTCAGTAAAAATGACGCCGCATTGTTTTTACTGAGCCGCGTCATGTGCCACTCTTTGCAAGGGTACATAGAGGGCAGCACGGTAAACTTAATGGCCGCATGCTTAGACGCGCACAGTGCGTTTCACTGGCATTGCTAAAGTACACTAGACCCTAAAATTGCACCACAGAAATAAGGACCACAAATCACTTCAGAATAGTAAGGGCCATCCCTTACCCCAACGTGCAACATCTAGGGAGGAAAGGTAGAACTGCGCATCTCAGGTGCACTCCACGTATCAGACCACGTGTCCAGTTCCCATTATCTTGAGGGAGATCAGGGGGACGCGTGCGCGGAGGAGCAGAACGAGACAGTGCGGCGTCACTCTAGTCTGAACTTCTGACCTGAACGTTTTGTTGAATCTCTGACCAAATTGATCTTGTGACTGTGTTTGAGAAGAATATATTTGAGTGTGTTAAAACACGAGTTGAGTCTGTCCACCAAGGAATAACCTTATTGGGGGCTCAAGCCACCTTTACGTCCTGTCTTTACATCTCCACCTATTGCCAACGTCTACCTTACAATGCCGAGAAATACCAAAAACTCCAAGGCCGCAGCTGCGGCTGCTCTCGTGGAGCTGGCTGCTGTTTTGGAAGAAGACGACGACGAGGTGTACGACGATCCAGGCTTGCCGCCAAGAGCGGAACAGGCGCCTTCACGGTTCTTGTCAGACACCACATCCAGTATTTGGGAAGCTCTGCCCCTCACCATGCTGCAGATGCTGGCTGACACGTACCACCTCGGACATCCGGAATTGGCTTCCAAAGCTGCTTACGCCGCCCAGTTGGAACGTTTTCAAATTCCCGTTACAGCCCTGCGGGACCTGCTTTGCCCAGGAGAGGGAGCCGTTCTTTGACCACGACAGGAGGAGAACAACGAGGAATTTGCTCTGCACTCCTTACCGGTTCAACGCCCGCAATGGCTTATGGAACTGCAGACACCTAACCTACCCAAGCAACGGTCCGACAAGGACGTCAAAGACTACGCAATGCGCCTTTGCAACATGCTGGCAGTGGGGAAGGTCACGTATGATCATCGGATTTGCTGCTTGCTGAACAACACGCTGCATCACTTTCAATCAACGGCAAACCGTATGTATAAACGCGGTTTTACCGACTTCGAATCCTTAGTTGCAGCCATCAGCAAACAACACCCGACTCCACACCTGGATCGCCTGCAGCGATTCCGAAGTCTCAAACCGGAGGACGGGGAAAGCTACTTCAACTTTGGCGAGCGGTTGCGAGAAGAGTACGAGACATATCTACAACTGCCTTCTGATGACATCATTGTGGGTGACCCCATTCTACAACACGTCCTGAAGGAACAGCTGCTGAATTCCGCCAACGGCGGGTTGAAGGACAAACTTCAGCGCAAATGGTCGAAGAACAGGATGCTGACGTGGGATGAACTTGTGGATGTGGCGGAAGCATATTGCCTCAACCATTGCACAACAACAAACAACAATGGCTCCACTAAGGGGACCGGGTCACGGAGTCGCTCCAACCTGCCACCCAAGCAGTGGTGCAAACATCACGAACAGAATATGCGGCATGGGACTCACGAATGCTGTCTGCGGGGACAACAGGGACTTTCATCGGAACAGGATTCATCGTCTTCGAGATCAAACAATGGCGGCGCTAATGCGTCTTCTAATTGCTCCGAGAATTCCTCGACAAATTGTTTTCATTGCCAAAAGCCAGGGCATTACGCGGGCAAATGTCCCCAGGTCCAGGGAAACGCAAAAGCGTCACAGTGAACGCGGCGCACTGTTTTGTAACAACCCTACCCACTGCTCCTCCTCCAATTTTAGTTCTGCTTTCAATTTGCCGTCAGTCTTTTTCTTTGCTCTTGGACACCGGTGCCTTGCATTCCGTCATTTTGGAAGCTGTCGCGAACCAGTGTGCCTTCCCAACTTGTCTGTTATTGACCTCCATGGCCACCGCCCTTGGACCGGACGCAATCCAGGTAATGCGAATGCTTGCAACCGACTTTTTGTTTCAGGGAACCCAACATTGGGGTTTCTTTTTGATTTTACCCGGCATGAGGGATTTTTCAGTTATTTTGAGATGCTCCATGCTGCTACAGTTACCACTTGCGATCACCTTGGATGGTTGACACGTTTTTACGGGGTTCCACGAGATCATGCGAGCTCCCTCTTGTCCTACGCTCGCCCCAGGGGAGGGTATTCCTTTCGTTGTTGGCTTCGCTGGCGAACAAGACCGCATTTCACGGATCTTACGGGCTCACACCCTGTTGATTTGGCAGTGGTCCGGCCGCCGTGGGCTTTTTGTGGACCATGTCATCCGAATTCCGACTATCAAAGCTTCCCCCCCGCGGCGCGCCAGTTCCGACATTCTGTGGAGCGCAACGCCCCTTTTGCCAAAATAATTGATTTGTATTTAGAAGCAGGTATTTTAGAGGCAGCTGCGTCTCCCTACAACGCCCTGGCCTTTCTCGTCAACAAGAAGTGTAAGGACCCGCAGGCTCCCATCGAAAAATGCTTCAGGCTCGTCGAAGATTACTCCGAGCTGAACAAGCTGATACTGCCCGATAACTACCCAATGCCCACCGTCCAGGGGCTGTTGGAAGCCCTGGGGCGTAACAACCAGTACTTCTGTACTTTGGACCTTCATGCAGGCTTTCATAACCTGCCGATTGCTCAGGAGGACAGGCCAAAAATGGCCTTCATGTCCCCCCGTGGCCAGGTACAATATAAAGTATTACCCTTTGGGCTCAAAACGGGCCCAGCTCTTTTTCAGCGGACAGTCAACACCATCCTACGCCCACTGCTCTTCAAGAAATGTCTTGCCTACGTTGACGACGTGATCGTTTTCGGCAAAACTTTTGAGATCCTCTGCGAAAATCTGGAAGCCGTCCTTAGCGCCCTGCAAGATGCAGGCGCATGCATTGACATTTTGAAATCATTGTTTCTTGCCCGCAAAACTCTCTTTCTAGGGTATGAAGTGGACCAAACAGGCAGCCGCCCGGCGGAACTCAACATTGACGCAGTGCGCAAATATCCACGACCCAAAACCAGGAGACAGATGCAGCAGTTCCTTGGCATGGCTACATACCTCCGTGCCCATCTGCCAACCAATTTTGCCGATGCCGATAAAGCCCTGCGACGGACCATTCCACAGAAGCCCGCCACCAAACTGATGTGGACTTCCAAAGCGGACCGAGCGTTCATCCATATCAAGGATGTGTTGGCCGATACCGCTAGATTGGAACGGGTGGACCCGTCCTGGACAATCTCAGTCCATTGCAACGCCTCAGCCATTTCACTGGGCGCCGTCCTGGTGCAAACAGACCCCAACGGGAACAATTGTGTAATTGAGTATGCGAGTCGGACGTTGAAAGACGCCAAAACCCGCTACTCAAATACGGAACGCAAACTCCTGGCGGTCGTCTGGAGTGTGACAAAAAAGTTTTGCCATCATTTAATTTATCGTAAATTCCGTGTTTTTACAGATCATATGGCTCTTCTGGGCAAGCTACAGTCAGAGAGACTCATCAGCCTACAGGCAAAACTTGTAACCTTTGACTACAAACTGGTGCACAGGCCCGGGCATTCGCTTCAAGCTCCCGACGCATTGCGCCGTATCTCGCTGAACCAAGCAGACGCCCTCCCGGTACCCACTGAAGAGGAAAGAATAAAAATCATCAACGCATATCATCAAGAGCTGGGCCACGCTGGCTGGAAGAAGGTTCTTGCTACCCTTTGTGAGCAATTCTTCTGGCCAAAAATGCGCCAGGAAGTATGGAAACGCATTCTCTCCTGCGACCTGTGCTTCACCTACAACCAGCCTACGCAAACCGTCGGCGTTCCCATGAGTGCCGTGGAGTCCAACAGACCTCACAAATGCTTAGTGCTGGATTTTTATGGCCCCCTCCCCAAGTCTGCCAAAAACTACAGGTATGCGATCGTCGCCGTTGACCACTTCAGTAAGTACATGATTGCGCAACCAATTGTGGCCGCGGATTCCTAAACCGTCATTCCGTTCTTAGCTGAAGTATTTTGCCAGGATGGCTTATTTGAGATTGTACATTCCGATTGTGACTCTGTCTTTACGGGTAACGCCTTTTGGCATTTCTTGAGAGGTTACGAGATCACCCAGCATGTAGCACAACCGACACACCCGGAGGGCAACGGATGCTGCGAACGTTCAATACGGACGCTGACCCAGATCCAGGCAAAAGCGGTTCAAGGGGACAACCCTACCTGGCCCGCCCACCTACCGGCATTGGTTAAGTCTTACAATAATACCATTCATTTGGCTACAGGCATCACTCCAACCGAGGCAATGTTTGGACGTTGATCCATTTTGGAGGCCGACACAACCTTCGGAGTAACCCTACCGCCCCTTGAGGAATCCCAGGATGTCATACAGCAACGCTCCGCCACGCATAGAACCAGGTTCATTGAGCAGGCGAACAAGAGCAAGGGACGTCACTTTTTGCCAGGCGAAATGATTGAGGTCTACCCTCGCATCCCTACTACCCAACAGCATGCTGCTAATCGCCACTTTTGGCCTAAACGAATCGGCCCCTTTGTTGTGTTGTCTTACCAGGGTGAAGGAGAATACCACGTCGGAGCAGGGGCCACCGTCCGCCGTGTAAACGCGTGGGAGATGGTTCCCTACAGGGGACTACCACTACCTCCGGAACCAGGATTCGACAAATACTTGGGCCTCATTGACCATGCCTCGGGACAGGACACCATCGTCTGGCCCACTGACCACTCCTACACAAAGCCGCCCCAAATGGCGCCATCCGAGGAACAGAGGACCACCGGCCTGGACCATGCATACAGCAGGGCCGCCATGCAGCCACCGACGCCAGCCCCCGTGCTGCAGCATCATCCTTACAGGAGAACCAAGCACTCATCGCGCCAAATTTCCCAAAAGCCGCGTCTTTTCAGGGGGGGGGGGGGAGAGTAAGGGCCATCCCTTACCCCAACGCGCAACATCTAGGGAGGAAAGGTAGAACCGCGCATCTCAGGTGCACTCCACTTATCAGACCACGTGTCGGACCGCGTGTCCGGTTCCTGTTATCTTGAGGGAGATCAGGGGGACGCGTGCGCGGAGGAGCGGAACGAGACAGTGCGGCGTCACTCTAGTCTGAACTTCTGACCTGAACGTTCTGTTGAATCTCTGACCAAATTGATCTTGTGACTGTGTTTGAGAAGAATATACTTGTGTGTGTTAAATTAGTTAAAACACGAGTTGAGTCTGTCCACCAGGGAATAACCTTATTGAATATTTCACCACGCGTGGTTACATCACTGTAGTTCACAAGAAAAAACCAGGTAGCATGAAAAGCTCCGAAGGAATCCAAGCATGAACACCGCTTCACTCATGATCAAGAACCGCGACGATTATACACCGCCGAAGAAACGCGTGTTCCCGTTGGGAATATGCAACACACAGTTTTTCACCGAGTTCACGTAACACGAGTTCAGTGTTGACCAGAACTCTGCGCAATTCATGCTACTTACCTAAAAACATGTTTCCAGAATTGATTCCTCAGTGTTGGAGAGAGCGAGACAGTGAATCGAGAAACGATGTCATTTCACAAATTTATCACTAAGCTCATCCATATTGATCGAAAAACCACTCTGTGTTGGATTAGATTGTGTGTGAGTGCCGGAAGATTTTTCACTGGGATCAACGTGAATGCAAATTAAGGGTTGACGCGATTTATTGAAATTCTGCAAGGATTCGTCGCGATCTTTGCAATTTTTTTTTCAGCTTTCGAAAGACGGAGGGTCGAGAATATGCGGCATACACGTGACGAAAATTTTCCCAGACTTTCTCTACAAAATTAATCAAATTTTGAAGAAAAAAAATGTTTTTTCAATCGAAAAAATAATTTGCTATCACTATTCACTTAGTTCATCCCAGAGTGCCAGAAACCGAATTTCAGAGTGAAATCTCCGGAAGACTTGCTCATTGTTTTCCTGCACTCCATTTTAAATGGATGAAGGTTGAAATGAGGGCGAGCTCTAACTGATCGGAAACCAGTTATTCACCGGACGCTTGAATTTATAAAAGCAGGAATTTCTTGCTCACCGAAAGGGAACGAAAACGTCTTCAAGTAGACGTTAGAACCAATATTCTTTCCCATTCAAACAAAACCTAATAGAAATTGACGCAATAAAATGAATTCGTCCGGTGGGACGCTCAAATAACGATAAATCACTCGGAGCACCGATTTACTACGATTAAAAAAATGCAACATTCTATGTATATTACCGATTTATCACCGAACTCTTCAGTGAGCTTGAAGAAGACAATATCTTTGTGTAATCGTTAAAGATCAGGCGATGTTGGAAGACTTGAAAGTTGAAACATCACAATTATTGCGCTAAAAGAACTTCAATACACTCACAAAAGACCACCAACTTCATGAAATTTGGGAGGCAGTTCCGTATGTGCAAGTTGCAACACTGAAACAATTCACGAACTGTATCTTCACACCTGGATCACTTCGCAGGCGAAAGAGATCGTGGATTCGATTGACAAGAAATGCAACCGCAATCGCGGCAGTTTGGAAATCAGGTACTCGGTGAAATCTCGCCGTACACCTTCGACTTTGCACTGACGGGAATCGCAGTCGCCGCATTCCTCATTTTCGCGATACGGATTTTGACGAACCTCATTCGCAGAAACACAACCGGAAGAAGGTAAATCCTGCTTTCTCTCATGAGTCCTGTTAACAAGAACTTAAGAAGCAGACGGAATGACTAATTAAGATCAATAAACACGTCAGAGATATGGATGAAAATGTTGTAAATTATTTTAAACCTGAATTTTCCGAACATGCAACCGAAGATAACAGGTTGATGTTTAGCAAAACAGGTTAAATTTGCAAGCTACCTCGTTCAAATGCTTCTGCTCGAAACACTGCAAGTACGAGGAATCTTTCACTTACAATTCACAGTAAAGAAAATCTTTCGGTTGGTTTCGATCTTAATTAAACATGAATGATACCGTAAATTCTTAGCTGAAAAATATGTTAAGCAACTTCTGAAAGCTCAAACAGCTACTTTTACTTCGGGGGACACTTCGAATTCCTTCCTCTATTAAAATTAATCACTCATCGATTGGTAGAAAATAATTCAATTGAAAAAAATGTCCCGATTGAAGTAGACAAGAAACTTGGCTTCGTTAAACACCTCCTGAAAGCAACACGTTTCAGGGCTTGAATCAATTCAATTAATATTCATTGGAATTCGTCAGAGGTTATAATTTTTGATGATTAACCCGTTTTTGAAAAAGCGGAGTATCAATGATGATTCCGGAAGATATTCGGGTGCTGACCGAAGAAGTGTTGCCAGCGGTGGAACGTAACTGGACTCAGGTACCGCCTTTCGCACCGGAAGTCGCGCAACTCGGATTTTTCATGCTTTGGGATTTCTGGAAACAGAGATTAATCAATTGGGACAATGATAATCCACGCAGAATTTGCAAAAGCTACAAAACAGTGAACAGCGACCAAAAACTACGTTTCTACAGCGCAATGTGAGTAACGAGAACGCCACGAGAAAAAAGTCCAGTTCCTCGTGAACATTTTTCTTCAACAAATAGGAAATCTTGGGAATATTTGGCAAAACTTGGCGTATCTTGGATTCAGCCGTATCTTAAAGCCACCAGAAGTGGACTTGAAGGTTTCCGTTGCGAGGAATTACCCAACGAGCTTTTAAATTGAACTGGAATCACATGAAAATCACCGTTCGCTTCGCTATTTCGATCTCAAAAATATCAGAACATAATTTTGAACATGTCCTGTGAATAACTCAGCTCAAAAACAGTCTGCCAGTGAAGTATATCGGTAAATTCAGATCTGGAAATGACTGATACGGATCGCCGAGAAAAACCCTTGAATTAGAGCAATGAAAAGCGCAGCATTTAGCGTTGTGTCGCCGTCACACCTCACAAAGATTAATTGGCGACAGAGACTGTAATCTATCTCAAAAACCGCAAGTTCCGCTAGAATATCCACAAAGCCGTGACGAAGACTGAACTAGGGATCACTCGGACCGGAACAGAAGCTCTTTTTCACTGCCGAATCCAAGCGAAATCCCCAACAGTGATTCTCCGGAGTCCTTCGGTGCACGTGATTCACTGTCTTCGCGTCCAAAATTCATTACCAGTGAACCAAAACTTCGGTGAGAAGTTCACACCTTGACACGTCACAGTGGTGATGAGGGAATGGAGAACTATCAGGAATCCGGATCAGTGAAGGATCTCAAAAATCAATTGAGCCATCGACAAGGATACTACCCTTTGTATCAGCCTCCGACTTACTTGGGAACCATTTCCGTGCAAACATTTGACGTCGCACTGACTGGAATCGCTGTCGTGGCCTTCCTCACGTACGCACTTCGATTACTTGTCACGGCCATTCGCGGTACTGGACGAAAGAAAAGAAGTGCTTCCAATGGAAATATTCCAGAACACTTTCCACCCTTGAGTGATTTCATGGAGACACTGCCGAAATTTGCGCCGGAATTCGGCATCACGGGATTGGAGTTGCTTGTCGATTTCTGGACTCACGAGGGCAAATTCCAAATTTGCTCCCAGTACACACGCTTGGGTAATTCGACTGGATCGGAAAATTACCAGAGAGCTCTGTGAGTTTTCAATTTTCACTTTCATCTTTTTCAAATGTTTTGTTCCAAACTTTTTTATTCATTTCCGCGAAATTTTTAAAATTTTACTATCGCTGTGTAATCAAGCAACCTCCACACTTTGGCTTATTTTACATCCGTCCGGTTGTTATGTTATTGAAGCCAAATACTGTATTGTACTGCAGTACAGTGATCTCTTTAGGAACACATTTTTATCTATGCATAGATTACATTACTGTACCTACAAAACATTCATGATAATTTTGCATGATGGTCGATTTAAGAAATGCCACTTATCGTGAATATTATTCTTTTTACATGTGTATACTGTACAAAAGTAATCCTATTTTACGATAAAATATCCTTAAGCTCATATACACAGTATAGTAAAATCTTATTTGTTACAACAAACTTCAAGATAAAAAAATTGTTTTCAACAAGCTAACATTTTGTTGCATTGAGATTCATGATCTTCAACACATTTTAGACTGAACTTTTGTTGGAAATAGATACTAAATACTTCAAATAAAATGCTGCCACTATAAAGATAATTTAAAAACTGTAATAATATATAATAAGTCTCTGCTGATGAAATGAAGCGGACAAATTTTAAAAATATAGTGAAGTACATTTTCTTTTTTGAACCTGCATTTTCAACTCTATTAGAGTTCAACTTATTGTGTTTAAAAAAAATGAAACACAATAAAACCAGTGCATACATGTGAAATATAAAATTACTGTATATAAACAATACTTATTCCTTTTTTCTGAATCATAACTTACTCATTCATTCCTGTTCTCTCTAATAATTGAATATTTGTTTCAACATGCTTTAAATTTGAAGGAGAAGCAGAAATTCTCAAATGGAGCTAAAGAATTTCCATGAAATATTCCATCTTCTGCATTTTTCGCTGTTGAACACATTAAAATGTTTTTTGCAGAAACATTTGCTCCCTTGATGAAGTTGGAATAATGCTGCACACCAGTTCATTTTTCATTTTTCTGCCATAAATAAGCCCTATATGCCTATGTGCAGAATCAGGACTGCAAAATAATCATTATACAGTACTAAGATCGCAGTCTAAAACTATTTTTATAAAATAAGAATATTATAACATGGTGCATATGGAGAAACTGCTCAAACCAAAGAAAAACTTCTCATAAAAAGATTTGTTGTAATGGACTCTATCTGTACTGGTGTGCATGGTTGGATTGAGCTATCCTTGAGAGAGAAAAATTAATTGGCATTTATTGCTGAAATTTATTTGGCCAACTATATTACAGAGACTCCTGGAGGATCTTCTCTGATTTTGGTGTAACATGGATCATTCCTTATTTGGAAGCTGCACAAGCTGGATTAGAAAACAGGCCCTGCCAGGATTTCTCTGGAGGATGAATGCAAAGATTGCAAACAGAAGATTTTATTTTCTACAAAAGCATCATGTCTGTGATATGTTTGTGTTTTCCTCAAGGTGTATACTTTGCATATCAACTCTCAGATTTCAAGCAACAGCAACTGCTGCTGGAACTAATTCAACACTTTAACTCCATAAATTTATATACATACAATCATTGATGCATTATTTAACCATCCTGAAAAAGCAATTGACACAGTTGTTCTGGATGGTCAGCCAAGCAGTTCAGGCTTTACTTGAGCTCCCATAATGTGCACTGTGCAGAAAGTGTATCTTCACTGTTATAATTGGAGACCTGACCAGCACATGGTCACACTGTCAGCAGTGATTATTTTTCTTAAATACCTTATTGTTAAACTTTGTTTTTTTTTCCTGAGAAGCTGTGTTTATGGCAGATTTTGTAGTATAATGTACCCAAATTCATCCATGAGAAGTTGTGTTGGTTCAATTTGAGTCCTGTGCTTGTGTATAAATGAGCTCAAGAATAAAAGTTCCTCATCCATTTTGCAGGTAGTAGTCAAGATTTTGGAAAATATGTCAAATAGTGTAGATGTTTCTTCATTGTTGAGTTTCTTGACAACACCTGAATACAATCCCACTGCTGCTGTTGGCAACCAGCAGCAACAGCAAATTGGTGCAGGGGTTTCAAGTTCAGGACAAGGCTTGTATCAGCAGCAAGGACAGGGTCAAACAAACTTTCCAGGAGCACCTGGAGTATGGCTCCTGCCATCTGGAGCTGTTGCATCTAAAAACCAGTAAGATCATCTTCATCATTCTCATAGAATAGCATTCTCCAACCTTCTTGGACCAGCAAATTTCCCAAAAATTTTTGCAGACTGGCAAAGTTTCATAAAATTTTTGCAAACTCAAAAAAGTTTCTGCTATTTGCAAAAAATGAAGTTGAGAACCAATGAAACAGATTTTGTGGAATGACTTAAAAAAATAAAAAGGTAAGCTTGAAGGAATGTTTCTCAGAGTGAAAAGTTGAAGTAATTTGTTTCAGCAGGTGAAAATTTGTCTGAAGTTTTAATAAGAGAAAAGCCAACTTTTATTTTTTCATCAGATAATTTCAACTGCCATGGTCTTTCCAAAATTTCAGATAACAATAACAGACTTCATTGCTACTTTTGATAAATTCATTAAGCTGAAGAAATTTCCTGTGGACCTGCAAAACACTTCTGTGGATCATGGGTTGGGAACACTGCCAAAGAACATACATGATTGCCAATTCATGGTACTTTTTATTCTTAGATATGGCAATTCTTTATTGGAACCTCTGCAGCAGCAGGAAAACTCCTTGAGGACATCCAGTCTATCATGGCCAAGCTCTTCATCCTTTGGCAGCATCTCACCAGCAGCAGTTGCTCCAAGACCCCTTGACAGTGGACTGAACCAACTGTTTTCCTTTGACAACATCCTAGTGTCCATCTCCTTCTTGTCCTTCTCAGCCTTCCTCATAGTCTACATCATCAGACTCATCAATCCTGCTGCTGGGCGCAAAAACAGGATGGCACTTGATGATGCAGAGCCACTACCTGAACCAAGTTTCCTGGAGGTGCTACTGGACCCACAGACCAACATTCAGATCCTGGTGGAAGCAGTTGGCCAAGTTATTTCTCACCTCACCAAAGCAGTCACCAGACTTTTTTCAAGCTTCCCCAAGGCTGTAGAAATGACAGTCTTGGATATTGTGGGTACTTCCAGAGGAGGTGATCTTGGTGTGACTTGAACTATATTCAGTGGACCCATTGGTTAACAAACTGATCAGTAGAAAATATCTTCTGTTGACAAACTAAAAAAAATCCCTCAGTAGAAAAGCAAAAAATTTGGTTAACAAAGTTCTTTTCTGGGTATAAATCCCAAATTTGAGAATTAAAAATTGGACACTGACATTTATGATACAATCTAAGTGCAATTAATTGACCTGTGCACTGAAATGCAAATTCATTCCTCCTGATGTCAATTTGATATGCCTAGTTTTGTGTTTAGAAATCTGTTTCAGCTACATTATTCATATGCTGTTCTGTGACATGATTATTTGCTTTTCTGTGTTTGTTCTAATTTTTCTATAGATGAACTTGATAAATTGTTAGAAAGGTTCATTTTATCCTCACTTGCAGCATTAGATAAAGAAATATAATTTACTTCTGACATGTTCCCTTCAATGTGTGTTTCTCTAAATGTGAATCTTTTTATCTTTGTTTTCATCAGTGCTAATTCCATAAAAAACTGAAAACATTCTGGACACATACAAGATGCATCAACAATGTATCCTGCTTTGATGTTCTTGAATTTTTTTTTAAATATTCAATGGTGAAGTGTCTTCTGGGTTCCCAGAGTGGATCCCCATTGAAGTATATGGGCAAATCAAATTTGGTTACAAACTTTTGCCAGGAACTAGTTCAGTTTGTTAACTGAGGGTCCACTGTTGCATATACACATTGTGTAGACCTGGCATTTGTACAAATATACCCCATGTAATTGTGAAGCCCCATCTTTTTTTTTATTGAGGATCAAAAAATTTGAGAATTGTGCGCGCTAAAACAGCAGAAGCATAACCCTCAGTGCACATGTATGAAGTAAGAATAGCATAAATAAAGTCACCAGCCACAGCTATGTTCTTATGAGTGTACCAGCTGTATGTGACCAGCTTGTTGATCTCAGGCTTCAATGCAATGTAGGTCTTGTCCTGCAAGTCAAGCCTGAAAAACTCCTTGTAAGGGTAGTCAATGTCTATGTTGTAAGATGGTCCTTGAGCTGTAAGATTTTCAAGTGGATGTTCAAGTAAAATACCACAGCAGTCCACCATCAATAGATTTACCTGCACCTCTGGTCACAAATAGCTCCACTTCATCCAAAAAGAACCAAGGTGTTGCCATGGAGTAAAATACAGTGTAAATAGTTGTGGACACTGGCATTGGTCTCCCTCTCATACCCAAAAAGAAGGCTGCACATGAGGTATACTCAATTGCATGGCCAACTCTTGACAACAAGACTGTCATTAAACTCTAAATATATAAACAAAAAATGGATCACATTCATGGCAAAGGGAATATTACTGAACATTTTGCACCTGGAACACAAAGAATTCCCTGGATGCTCTCTCCTGAAAGTCCACACCAATGAGAGTGGTCTCATACATGAATATGGGTATGGTCAAACTGACCATGCCTGTGCAGAGTGAAATCATCAGTGTGAATGGATACCTTCCAAGGATTTTCAAGGGATTCACATTTGCTGACATCCCTGCCAACATTGGTAGCAGGAACAACAAGACCAGCAGCACAGTCACCCCAAATACTACAATCAATGGTTCATCATCCATCATCCATCATATGAATGGGGTATGCATATATATACACTGAGCTTTGGCTAATAAACTATTGGTTCCCAGACAAATCCCTCAGTTAACAAACCAACATTTGGCCAACAAACCTTATGCTTTGGGGAAAATCTCAATTTGAAAAGTCATTACTTTGGTTTTGGGCTGAAATGTGTGGTAAAATGTAAGTGCAAATGATTCACCAATATATGCACTGATATGAAAATTCCTTCCTCCTAATAATTCAAAATGTGTGACATTTCATTTTATTGTTTGTTTCAGCTATATTATTCACATGCTTTTCTGTGACAGAATTACTGTATTTGCTTTTGGTCTTGGTTTTTCTACACTATATTGTTAAACTATTTTGTTGGAAAGGTCTATTTTATTTTTATTTGCAGGGCTAAAAAACCAGTTTCATCTTCACCAGACATGTTTTCATCAGTGTCTGAGTTTCTCTGCATGGATGTTAAGCTTTAATCTTTGTTTTCATCAATGCCTTTTTCATGTAACACCATAAAAACATTCTGAGTTCATAAAAGATGCAGGAAAAAGTATTTTAGTTTGTAGTGGATGGTCTTCAATTTTGTACATTTGATGTTCAATTTTCTTTTGGTGTTACAAAATGAATTAAGTTCTTCCCAATTGAAGTCCAAGGGAAAATACAATTTGGTTGACAAACTTTTGTCTGGAACCAACCAAGTTCATCAACCAAGGGTCCACTGTATATACCTCAAAAAGTAATGCACTAACCAGCAGTCAATCCTTTGTAATGCATAACCACTTCCAAGGGCACAGGATACTTCATTGCAGTGGACATTGCAGACAGTGCCAGAAATGGTGGGGAAAATGCCAAAAGCCAGTTGAACAAAGGAACAAACATGCATGTGGCTTGAGCTATGATGATCCTCAGTGTTTTCCCCAGGGGCTTGAGCCATGCTATCACAATGCCCACCAGTAAGAACATGGTCAACAGGCCAAGATCATTTGGTGCAAATATGGTTTCTGGGTCTTTGATTGCCTTCTCCTTTTCCATAAAGTTTGGAGGGTACTTCAAAGTTGTCACCTTCCTCCTGTACATTTGCACAAAGACCCTTTTTGAGTTATACCATTTCAAATAATATTATGTTGTTATATATACACACTGAAATCCACTGAGGATTGGAGACATTGGCATGAAGGACCCAATGAAGTCCTTTGGAATATAGGCAATCATTTGCAGGTGCTCTCTCTCACCAAATGAGTCATAGATGGTGCCATTTTGCAGCAGTTCATCTGGTCTTGCTCTCCCACTTTGTGTCCAGAAGTAGTAGTTCCACCCAAATGTCATTGCACCACAAAGTGTGTGGAAAATGATGGATAGCATTATGATTGTTAAAAAGAGAGCAAAAATGTCCTTCTCAAGCCTCAAGGTGAAGTGGACCACAACAACTGCAATAATTATGACATTTTTTGCATTAATTATCCATAATTATTTGGCAATGCTGGACTCGCACAGCAAAGGATAGGTTGATACCAAATCCTGATCAGATTGAAGAACATTCTTGCTGGGAAGTCCAGCAGGCTGATGAGAGCATAACGTTGGAGTGTATGGTGACTTGTTTTGTTTAGTATTGTTCCAATGGCAAAGCCTAAAATGGCACCTAAGATGGCCATGATTAATCTGTGGTGCTTCACAAAGGTTGGTCTAACATTGGTGACCACTCCCAGTAGATTCAAGACAAATGGCTTTTGAGGATGGATATTGACAGTGGATCCCAGGCTTTCAGTTGATATCTTGCTCTCTGATGAATACCGTAAAATCTTGTTACAACAAATACCGTGAAAACCAATTTGTCAGTACAACAAACTTTATTCAAAATACTGGCAGAAATTCAAAAGGGTACATGTTAGAAAAATCTTTTTACAACTACAAACTCTACAATTCCAGTATAACACCCTTTTTTGAGGAACATTATTTTATTTTTCAAATGAAACATTTCCAATGAATGCAGGCACAGTCTCAAATTTCCCCATAATGTGATAGCAAACTTTTTCTGAAGTGCCAAAAGTTTGTTGTAAAAAGATTCTACTGCATGAAGAAATAACCCTTCAAATTGACATGCATCAAATGCTAAAATGGTAAAGGTTCACCTGGAGGAAGTTTTGAGCTGGATGTGGAACCAATAGAGGTTGAAGAGCCATGCATACCTGCCATTATGTCACAATATATATGAGACTAAATCTTCACACAGTCAATAGGGTGTATAATAATCAAATCAAACAGAACACAATTATTCTCTGTGTAGCCACTCAGACTGTATCATCCTTCAGCAATACTCTTCATATTATTGTGCCTTCAAAATGTCATATTCAGCTGAGAAACTTGACAAGGTTCTGGACAACATTGAGAGCCTTTTGAAGGCTGGGAGACCCCTACATGCTTATGAAGTCAGTAATTTTCATTCAATTAAATGAAATCTGGTTAATTTTAATTTGAATCCTTTTCTTTGCAGATTTTGGACAAGCTCTACTTCACAGTGAACCTCCAGATGGAAAAAAGAGGAAACCCTGAATACATTGCTGCACTAATTGCAGCAAGTGGGTTTGCTGAGAACATGTTTTGGTTGGTGGCAGAGCACAGACTGAAAACTGTTTACAGTCTGAATGCTGACATTGCTCCACACTTGGTTTCTTACCTAAGGATTATTGAGAGGGGGGAGAAGCTTGACCAGCACTATGCAGTAAGCAGACAAATTCCTATACATCACTGTGTTCAGATAAATTATAACCCCACCCTTGCATGCATATGCTGTATACAGTATACTAAAACAATTAGACCGTGTTCTGAAATACACGTGGTACCTGACAATTCAATCCCTTGTCAGACTTTGGTCAAATTTCAAAGTGGTCAAATTGCAAGACACTTTGTAAAATTGAGAAATACTGTATCAGCACAAAAAATGTGACAAAAGTGGTTGAAGCAGGTCAAATTTCAGGGCAGAGGTAAAAAATGTGTCAATGTCTCTGCCAATTTGACCATTGAATTATTGTGGGATGGTTGAATTGCAGGAGGTCAAAATGCAAGGTACTATCTGTACAATAAAAATGGAATCAGTTCAAGTGCACCTGTCCACTTATCTTGAAACTAATTTATGCTTTGTTCATACATTGATGAGTACATCAGAACTCCCTGGACTTTCCTCCTTAATTAAAAAAAATATTTCAGCCTTTATGTATAAGAGAATGCAGATCTTTACACTGATTCATGTAATTTGTCTGCTGAAAAAGGTAAAACACCTGTATGTCTTGTGAAAGGAGTGCAGCTGAGGTAAAACCAACTATTTTGAAACTATTGAAACTATTTTTACAGTTAGTGTACCATAGTCCATAAAACAAAAAACAGTTCAAGAAATGAAAAAAAACATTAAGACTGTTACTGAAATCAAATAATGTTTTCTGCTTCATTACATCACTAAATAAAAAATATTGTACATATTTATATTTTGTTATCCAGGAAATACTCGGGTTTGTTTCCAAGACCTCCTTTTTAAATTGCACCTTACTTTGAGGAAGCAAACAAGGTTTTTGCCTTGCAGCTGTTCCCCTTG